>OFHU01002329.1:0-226265 GCA_900245905.1 Lacerta viridis
GTGGAAGTCCTGTTGCAACAATAAAAATCCCAGTAGGAGGCTTTTCAAAAATCTGGGGGTGGGGGTTTGGGTCGTCTTTCGCTGCCGCTGCAGGTAATCGAACCTATGAATTTCTCCCTAAATAAACGGGAATATAGAGCTTGCAGGCTGGAAAGGGAATTCCTGTTTCCAGGGAGGGGGAGGCGGATCTCCTGCCACTCCACCTCCCTCTGGGTCAATGAGCTCCGCTTCCTAGAGAGGCAGGAAATTTGTTTTTCTTTTTTTTGGTGGGGGGAGGCTATTTGGAGGGGAGGGGTCTCCATCCTCATTCCCGGAAGAGAAGCGGACTTGGAGAAGAGGAGAAAGAGGTGCCGCATATTGGGGGGTTATTTGGGGTGCGGGGTGGGAGAAGGATTTGCTTTCCCTCTTCCTGAATCTACAAACAGGGCGGCTGGGAAAGGAGGCGGGAGGATGGGGGGGAAGGAAAGCAGGGAGGGGCTCCGCCCTTTAACTGTGGGGATCGGGGCAGGGGGCTGGATGCAGGCTATCCTGTTGCAAAGTGGGTTCCTCTTCCCCCAGGAGGGCTTGCATTGCAAGATCCTTTTTGAAGCGCAGCGCAGAGATCAAGCCTGGCTCCCGTGGTGGGGGGGAGGTGGGGGGCGAATACACTTGAGACGAACCAGAAAAGGGTGCCCCCCCAGTGCAATTAACTACAAAGGGATTTGCAGCCCCACCCTGTGCATGTTGACTCAGAAGTCAGTCCTCCTCCGTTCAAAGGGGTGGCAGCCCCATTCCACCTAGGGATGCTCCTCTCTGTCTAACAGCTTCCATCTCCCTTCTCACTCCTGCCCCCCTCCTGCCCCCCACATCGCTCCCTCTGACTCTGCCTCCTGTGTCGGGACCGGTCTGGGCGGGGGGGGGGGGCGGAGCTCTTCCAGGACCCTGATCTGCCCCCCCCTCCGAAATCTGCTGCTGAAGCCCCTGCATCAGTGGGGCTCCTGGTAGAGGCAGCTCCATGGGGGGAGATGTGGAGAGCAGGCAGTGGATGATGTGAGAAGGAGGCAAAAGGAAACAAGGATTTGCTTCTTGGGAAGGGGGTCGGGCCCCCCCATGTCGGCAGAGTGGGGAACAATGGGGGAGGGTTTTCAGTCCCGTTTATGAGTCCCTGAAGTGGAGGGAAGAGGCACATTTTGGATTTCCTGGAGCTTGAAAAAACAGCAACACCCGATCAGTTTCCCTCCTGCTAAGCAAGGAAAATGGGTACATGAGTGGCAGGATTGAAAAGTAATAGACAGGTTCAGGTCTGTGCTCACAAGGGGCCAGTTTTGACCCTCCAGGTTATCTTTCACCCTGTCCTATCTCACAGAGTTGGGAAGATTTCTCACAGCTCCTTGCTTTGAAGTACAGCTGAGAGAGTCCCGGAAGTGGCCAACTTTACAGCTCCTCCGGATCGCCTACGGGCAGCGCAATGGCCTCAGAGGCACCACCGTTTGGGCCGTCTCTTCTTATCAGTGGAGTGGAAAGAGGAGCCAGGCAGCGTCCTCAGGTAGGGAAAGAGCAATGGGAAATCAGGTAGGAGGGAAGAGAGGCAGGTGGGGCGACCCGGCCTCCCTCTGTGTTGAGTGGGGATGGTGGCATCTAAGAGAAGCTCTGTTTTCTTCCTCTTCTTCTTCCAGGCCCTCTTGACCTTTGAGGAGGTGGCTGTGTTTTTCACGGAGGAGGAGTGGGCTCTGCTGGATCCAGGCCAAAGAGCTCTGCACAAGGAAGTCATGGAGGAGAATTATGAGATGGTGGCCTCTCTAGGTAAGGGCACATTTTCCCCCCTCTTGGCTGTTAGACATTGAAAGAGTCAATCTGCTGTTTGAGCCATTTATTCATGCCATGAAGGAGAAACATAGGAATAGACTGCTGGATTAGGCCAGTGGCCAGTCCAGCATCCTGTTCTTACACTGACAAAGCCAGATGCCTGTGGGAAACAAGCAAACAGGATTCGAACACAAGAGCACTCTTGCCTCCTGTAGTTTCCAGTATTTAGAAGCATTGCTGCTTCTGGCTGTGGAGGCATTGCAGAGCCATCACGGCGAGTGGCTGGCACTAGACCTCTCCTCCATGTATTTGGGACATCATTGCTCCCTGTGGGATCGAGTTCCCTAGTTTATGTGCTGTGTGAAGAAGGCTGATCTTTTATCTGTGCTTAGTAAATAATAATAATAATAATAATAATAATAATAATAATATAATATATTTATACCCCACCCATCTGGCTGGGTTTCCCCAGCCACTCTGGGCAGCTTCCAACAAAATAAAACATAAAAATCAAACATAAAAACTTCCCTAAACAGGGCTGCCTTCAGATGTCTTCTAAAAGTCAGGTAGTTGTTTATTTCCTTGACATCTGATGGGAGGGCATTCCACAGGGCGGCGCCACCACCGAGAAGGCCCTCTGCCTGGTTCCCTGTAACCTCACTTCTCACAGCGAGGGAACCGCCAGAAGGCCCTCGGCGCTGGACCTCAGTGTCCGGGCTGAACGATGGGGGTGGAGACGCTCCTTCAGGTATACAGGACCGAGGCCATTTAGGGCTTTAAAGGTCAGCACCAACACTTTGAATTGTGCTCGGAAACGTACTGGGAGCCAATGTAGATCTCTCAGGACCGGTGTTATGTGGTCCCGGCGGCCACTCCCAGTCACCAGTCTAGCTGCCGCATTCTGGATTAATTGCAGTTTCTGGTCACCTTCAAAGGTAGCCCCACGCAGAGCGTGTTGCAGTAGTCCAAGTGGGAGTTAACTAGAGCATGCGCCACTCTGGCAAGACAGTCTGTGGGCAAGTAGGGTCTCAGCCTGCATACCAGATGGAGCTGGTAGACAGCTGCCCTGGACACAGAATTGACCTGCGCCTCCATGGACAGCTGTGAGTCCAAAATGACTCCCAGGCTGCGCACCTGGTCCTTCAGGGGCACAGTTACCCCATTCAGGACCAGGGAGTCCCCACACCCCCGCCCCCTGTCCCCCTAAGGAGTACTTCTGTCTGTGAGGATTCAACCTGTTAGCCGCCATCCATCCTCCAACTGCCTTCAGGCTCTCACACAGGACCTTCAATGCCTTCACTGGTTCCAGTTTAAAAGAGAGGTAGAGCTGGGTATCATTTGCATACTGATGAACACCAGCCCAACCCCGTGATGATCTCTCCCAGTGGCTTCATATAGATATTAAAAAGCATGGGGGAGAGTGCCCCCAGTTCTGAGCTCCCCTAGATGGTTCTCAAGGTTGTCTTGATCGATGGTATCAAAAGCCACTGAGAGATCCAGCAGAACTAGGAAACAACTTTCACCCTTGTTCCTAGCCCACCAGAGGTTCTGCAACCACCCATTCAGTCACCTTGCCCAAGAATGGAAGATTTGAGACTGGGCGATAGTTGGCCATATTGGCCAGGTCTAAAGATGTTTTTTATAAGAAGCTGTTTAATAAACGCCTCTTTCAGTGAATCTGGGAAGACACCATCACTGAAGGAAGCATTCACCACCCTGCGGAGCCCATCCCTTCCCAGCTAGCTTTTATAAGCCAGGATGGGCAAGGGTCAAGGAGACAGGTGGTTGGTTTCACTCATCCAAGCAGCCTGTCCAGCTCCTCGGAGGTAACAGATTGGAATTGATCCCGTGAAACTTGACTAGACTGGCCTTGCTCCCATGGTGGAGTCTACCTCCTTCCAAATCTGAGCGACTTTATCTGCAAAAAACTTTGGAAAATCATTGCAGGAGATCTTGGGGGCCTTAGCAGGCGCAGGTGGTTCTGTTAAATTATGAACCACCTGAAAGAGCCTCTTCCTGCTGTTTGCTGCAGATGCAATAAAAAATAAAAAAGAAGGTCCTCTTCGCTGTTGCTATCGCCACTTGGTAGGCTTGACGTTGAGCTCTAACCTGTGTCCGGTCTTATTCAGAATGAGTTTTCTGCCACCGGCGCTGTAGCCGTCTCAACAATTGTTTCATTGCCCTCAGCTCCGGGGAGCTTCATGCAATCGGAGAGGGCGCTTCGGAGCCAGACAGTTGATAGCCCTGGTTAACTCCACATTCCAGCGGGCCACCAGGGAATCAGCTGAAAGGCCATCAACATGGGATAAAACATCCCCTACCACTCTCTGGAAACCATTTGGATCCATTAAGTGGGGTGGACCATCCGAATCGGTCCCACCTCCCTGCAGAGGGGAAGGGTCGCAGAGAAGTCCAGTTGCACCAGGAAGTGATCTGACCATGGCACTTCTTTTGTTTCACTTTTACTTAGTGTCAGATCACCCACATCCATAGAGGTGAACACCAGGTCTAAGGCATGTCCACAACTATGAGTTGGGCCAAACTTATTCAGGGACAGCCCCATGGAGGCCATGCTTTCCACGAAATCCTGAGCGGCCCCTTGTAAGGTCGTGTCGGCATGGATGTTAAAATCCCCTAGGACAACCAAACTAGGTGTCTCCAGGAGAACATCCACCACGACCTGAAGCAGCTCGGGCAGGGAATCCTTGGTGCAGCGGGGAGGTCGGTACACCAAAAGGAATCCTGTACTGCCCCTATTGCCCAACTTCTAGAACATGCACTCAGAAAACTGGGTCCTCCCAATAGGATGCCTGGTGCAAACTAATGACTTCCTAAAAATCACTATAACCCCCCTCCCCGCCCGTATGACCTGGGTTGCTGCGTGCAAGAGAAACCTGGTGGACAAGCAGCAGCAAGCCCAGGCCGATCTGCTTCCTCCAACCAAGTCTCTTTTACACAAGCCAGGTCAAGTCCTCCATGCACGATCAAGTCATGGATGGCAGTGGTCTTATCAATCAATGACCTGGCATTGCACAGCAGCGCCTTCAGGTCATATGGGTCTCCGTTGCTGATTCCAATATCCTTCTGGTCAAGACCAGACCCAGAGGCAGGAGTAGTATTCAAACAATGAGTAGACCTGCCTCCTCTGTAATGACATGGTCTAAGACATTACCAAGAGGAGGCAGGAGAAAATGGACTGCAGAAATCTAGCACTTTCAGAAGAGAGGGAAGAGGGAGAAAGTGTCCCCCCCCCAAGATGTTGCTGCACTGTAACTCCTATCATCCTGGCCATTGGACGTTCCTGCTGGGGTTGATGATAGTTTGAGTTCAACCACATCTGGAATGCCATAGGTGCCCCGCCTCAGCATAGGTTTCTCTTGGCGCTCAGTGTTACATGGGAGTTCAAGGTGGAACTGGATATTAAGAGACAATTATATATATATATATCTACATATTTATATCATCTATATCTATCTATCTAAATCTTATTTACCATTTTCATTTCTACACTTGAAACAATAACAATGCTTCCAATACAAAACACATAATTGATGGACTTCCGGCGGCGACGCCATTGCGGGTGGTCGTGGGCTGCTTCGGCTGCGAAGCGCCCAGTCCATCCCGGGGGTTAGGAGCCCCGCTACCGCAAAGCGGGGCTCCGGTTGGGGTGCGGGAAGAGCGTCCCGCACCCTGGGCTCCCCGGCTGTGCCCGTTGAGCTCCGAACCCTTCCCTCGCCCCCCTGTAAAGGGGGAGTGGGGGTGAAGGGACGACGGAGCCGGGCTATAGGGGACATGCCCCAACCGGGATGTAAATGCGGCGACAAAGCCTGTGATGAGCGTCTAAGTTCTACCTGTATTTAGTCATCTGAAAGAACCCGGTGGTTGTGAGTATTTGCCTGACTTTTCTATTTTTGGAACGATCCGGGGGGAAGAGGAAAGGGAGCCTGCCTCCCTCCCTTCGGAGTGAAAGATAGTAACCAGTTTAAGTGACTGCTGCTACAATAATGGATACAAAGAGCTCGCAATTTGAAATCTGAGACTGCTGAGTTTTCCCTTTGGGGATAAAGTGGGGAGAAAATATCTCCATCTAAAGTTTTGGTCTTCACATTCTGGCTTCAGAAAAAATGGCGATGGAAAATTTGGACTGACGTGGGAAACAATTGAAACAAAAGAAGGAAGAGACAGGAACTGAAATTTGATACCCACCCTCCCTTTCAAAATGCTGAACTTTGTGTTGGAACTTGTTTTGAACTCTGGTCTAAACGATGAAGAATTGTTGGATGTCTTGAAGCTGGAACTGCTTAATCGCAAATTGCAAGTCTTGAGTGGGATTATAAATAAAAAGAATAAATTTCCCACAGAGGAGGCTTTTCAAAAATTTTACTCAATGGAAGCAAACCTTGGCAAAGAGCTGGAAGGGGTGCTTGAAGGTTGCTATGAAATGGCTGGGCGACTCCGGGAAAAGGAACCGGTTTCTGGGGGTGGCAGCCCTGGAACCGGAAAATTTATAATATCCAGACCCCGAGGTGGGAGCTCGGGGGCAAGGGACATGGAATTAAGATTTTTACAAGAAGTAGAAGAATCGTACAAAGAAACGGAGGAGCCCAGGAAGGACGTGAGGTGTACCCTGAAGCTTGATGCAAGGTGTGTTGTGACTGTTGCCTGGATCTGTGGACATTTGGGAAAAGAAGACAATTCGAGGAACGGTTCCGGCGAAAGACAGAGAAAGACAATGGACAGAGGGGGTGTGGGGTGAAGTTGTTGTTGTTGTTGTTGTTGTTGTTCAGTCGTTCAGTCGTGTCCGACCCTTCGTGACCCCATGGACCAGAGCACGCCAGGCACGCCTATCCTATCACTCCCTCTGAGGGCAGGTAGGGTATCAGCCTGTGTACCAGATGGAGCTGGTAGACAGCCACCCTGGACACAGAATTAACCTGTGCCTCCATGGATAGGATAGTGGGGTGAAGTACTAATCGTCAATTTAAATGATCTGTTATGGTATCTGAAATCGGAGTGTGAAGGTTGTTAATTATAAGTTTATAGTGAACAAATAGTGAGATATTGAGATTTATGTTAATAGCAGCATGATAAAGGAAAGAAGAAATAAGTTTAGATTTTTTAAGAATATTTTTTAAGATTTATGATAAACTAAGAAGATAAAGATGATTGTTTTATTTTTAACTAAAGTGAATTTTTAGAGAAAAGGTGTTATAAAAAGATTGATTTAAATCCGAAGGTGATAGGCAGGGGAAGTCATGTGTCAAGATTTGAAACAAGAATTTTTTTTTTATGGATATAAGTAAGAAGAAAAATCCTGGCTTTGTTTGTATTTGTGTTATATATGTTGGTGTGGGAGGGGTTTATGTTGTATTATGAAAAAGGCCAATAAATTCTTATTAAAAAAAAAAAAAAACAAACAACAATAATGAAATTACCCTTCACTCACCTCTGAGGGCAGGTAGAGTATGAGTCCACCGATGGTGAGCAGATGGATGCTTGGTAGTAGGACGCGCCTCACTCGACTGAGCACACAGAGATTAACCTGTGCCTCAATTGGATGAACTGCGTGATGATGTTCTCAGAAGGATGCTCACCCGGGCTGCGTACGCTGTCACTTCAAGGGCATCAAAACTGGTGTGATGTTTACCCGACACAGTATCACCATGAGTGCGCGAGGGATACCTTCACGTTAGCCCACAGCAGACACCGCCCACCCCTGCCCCCGTCGAACAGTACTTCTGTCTTGTCAGGATTCAACCTCAATCTGTTAGCCACCATCCATCCTCCAACCGCCTTCAGGCACTCACACAGGACCATCTATTATACCTAAAAGAAAAGCTTCTGAAGTTTTAACAAAGGCCCTCTTAAACATTTTTTTCCAGCTCATTGAATATCATTTCCCAGAAGTTCTTAACCGTTTTGCATGTCAACCACATATGATAAAAAGTAACTACTTTCCCTTACATTTCCAGCAGGTATCTGATTTAGTCTTGTACATTTTAGCTAATTTACTCAGTGTCAGCCACCACCTATATATAATTTTCATAAAACCTGCTGTAAATTTAAAATCTTTTTCCACATTTCTCCCAAGCACTCATCTCCACATTATGACCTATTCCTCATGCCCACCCATTATTATAATCTTCATATCCAAATAATCAAACAACTTCTCCTTAAAAACCTGTTTTTTTCTCTCTCATTTGTGCAAAGACTCTCACCAAGAAAATTCTTTCTCCTTCAACAATTGCCCGTACCCTGATAATACTTTCTTGGTCATCTTTAAATAATTGTTATGGTTTCAAACCTCGTTCTATATGCATTAACACAATTTTCTTTTTAGTTTTTCTGAGGTTATAAACTCTTCAACAAATATTTTGTTTACTAATACTCTGCTGTGCTGAGTTGCAATATGTGTCTCCTGTGCTAAGAGACTATTTTCTGGGATTATTTCCTTTCCTAAAAATGTGGTACATAGGAGAGGGGAGATTTTTTGGAGGTGTTGAAAAAGAGAAGGTGCTAATTGGTGTGTGTTAAGTTCTCTTGTTCTGTTCCTTGAAAAACTAACAATATTTTCTTATCCCCCTCTTTAAACCAGGTGATGGAGAAGGCAATCAAAATTTTGAAGGGCCATCTGTAAAGTACTTCAGTGTGAGTGAACACCTTACCACACATCTACAAACTAACACTGGGGAGAAACCCTTTAAATGTATGGAGTGTGGAAAGAGTTTCAGTGAAAGAGGAAAACTTACTGTACATCAACGAATTCACACCGGGGAGAAACCATTTAGATGTATGGAGTGTGGGAAGAGCTTCAGTCAGTGTTCACACCTTACTATACATCAACGAACTCACACTGGGGAGAAACCTTTTAAATGCATGGAGTGTGGAAAGAGCTTCAGTGAGAGTGGAAAACTTACTGTACATCAACGAACTCACACAGGGGAGAAACCTTTTAAATGTATGGAGTGTGGGAAGAGCTTCAGTGTAAGTGGAAAGCTGACTATACATCAACGAACTCACACAGGAGAGAAACCCTTTAAATGTATGGAGTGTGGAAAGAGATTCAGTCAGTGTTCACAGCTTACTATACATCAACGAACTCACACAGGGGAGAAACCATTTAGCTGCATGGAGTGTGGAAAGAGCTTCAGTGTAAGTGGAAAACTTACTGAACATCAACAAACTCACACAGGAGATAAACCATTTAGATGTATGGAGTGTGGAAAGTGCTTCAGTTGTAGTGGGAGCCTTACTGTACACCAACTAACTCACCAAGGGGAGAAACCATTTAAATGTATGGTGTGTGGAAGGTTCCTCAGTAGTAGGGGAGCACTTAAAAAACATCACTTAACTCACACAACAGATAAACCATTTAAATGTATGGAGTGTGGAAAGAGCTTCAGTGAAAGTTCACAATTTGCCATACATCTACGAACTCACACAGGGGAGAAACCCTTTAAATGTTTGGAGTGTGGAAAGAGCTTCAGTACAAGTTCACAGCTTACTATACATCAGCGAACTCACACAGGGGAGAAACCTTTTAAATGTATGGAGTGTGGAAAGAGATTCATTGAAAGTGGAAAACTTACTGTACACCAACGAATTCACACAGGGGAGAAACCATTTAGATGTGTGGTGTGTGGAAAGAGCCTCAGTAGTAGTGGAGCGCTTACAAAACATCAACTAATTCATGCAGGGGAGAAACCATTTAAATGTATGGAGTGTGGAAAGTGTTTCAGTGAAAGTTCACAACTGATAATACATCTTCAAATTCACTCAGGAGATAAACCCTTTAAATGTATGGAGTGTGGAAAGAGCTTCAGTCGGAAGGGAGTCCTTATTGTGCATCAGCGAACTCATATGGGGAAGAAACCATATAAATGTTTGGAGTGTGAGAAGAGCTTCAGTTGTTGTGAAAATCTTAATTTACATCAACGAACTCACACAGGGGAGAAACCCTTTAAATGCCTGCATTGTGGAAAGAGCTTCAGTAATAGTGGGAACCTTACAAGACATCAACGAACTCACACAGGAGAGAAACCCTTTAAATGTATGGAGTGTGGAAAGAGCTTCAGTAATAGTGGGAACCTTACAAAACATCAACTAACTCACACAGGGGAGAAACCCTTTAAATGTATGGAGTGTGGGAAGAGCTTCAGTGAAAGGGGGAAACTTACTGTACATCTACGAATTCACACAGGGGAGAGACCATTTAAATGTATGGAGTGTGGAAAGAGTTTCAGTGAAAGTGGAAAACTTACTGTACATCAACGAGCTCACACAGGGGAGAAGCCATTCAGGTGTCTGGTATGTGGAAAGTGCTTTAGTCGGAATGGAATCCTTACGGTACATCAACAAACTCATATACGGGAGAAATCATTTAAATGCATGGAGTGTGGAAAGAGCTTCACTAAAGGTTCACAACTGATCATACACGTACGAACTCACACAGGGGAGAAACCCTTTAAATGTTTGGAGTGTGAAAAGGGTTTCACTTGTAGAGGAAGCCTTACTGTACATCAGCGAACACATAGAGGGGAGAAACCATATAAGTGTTTGGAGTGTGGAAAGAGTTTCATTCGAAGTGGGCATTTTAGAATACATCAGCGAACTCACACAGGAGAGAAACCATTTAAATGTATGGAGTGTGGGAAGTGCTTCATTGAGAGTGGAGCTCTTACAAGACACCAACGAACTCACACAGGGGAGAAACCATTTAAATGTATGGAATGTGGGAAGAGTTTCAGAGAAAGGGGCAAACTTACTTTTTTTTTTTTTTTTTAATTTTTAAACTATTATTAATAGATACAAAAAAAACAATCACATCAACAAATTCACACTGGGGAGAAACTGTTTAAATGTTTGGAGTGTGGAAAGAGTTTTAGTCAAAATGGACATTTTATAAGACATCAACAAACTCACACAGGGGAGAAACCATTTAAATGTATGGAGTGTGAGATGTGCTTCAGTGAGAGTGGAACACTTACAAAACATCAAGAAGCTCACAGAGAAGAAACCATGTAAATTGAAGGAGTGTGGATAGTGCTTCAGTTAAGGTCATCTATATACTCTCACAGGGGAAAACCTATTTAGATGTTTGGAGTGTGCCTAGTGTTTACTTTGTTCTTCACATCAACAAGCTCATATCAATTATAAATGCATGGAGTGTTGTTGATGTTCTGTTTTTTGTATGGAAAGTTGTACACACATGTATTAAGGTAATGAAGGTAGCTTCTCCCAATAGTAAGAATAATGAAAGAGATGGTGTACTCTTAGGGATGTGCAGTGTGTGAATCTGGAGTGCCGTTGGTGAGTGATGACTGGGCAATCATAGGCCCTTTAGCAGCAAACAAATTTAGTCTTCTCATTTTGTACTGGAAAATCCTCTTCAAGAACAGGATGCACTTTCTAATTTGTGCACCCTATCCCTGATTGACAGCATTCACTGCCTAGGACTGTTACAGAAATGTTAGTGATTTTGTATTAACTTTAAAACAAGGGAAGGCCAATCCTGTTCCAATAGCAGCAATCACCACACAGTCATTCCTCCCTCTTTTGTATGTGTGAAAAACCTCTTCATACACAAAACTCAGACAAATTTTGGCTGTTCTGTCCTGGTTGCTCTACAGTTCATAAGCCTGGACTTTTATTGTCTTCAAGGCTGACAGCATATGAATCAATATGGCTGACTTGACCCAACAACCCTTTCTCCTCACAGACACAAACAAAATTCACTACAGCCCCCACTTAAGGCAACCAACCATGGCCTGGGCCACCCAACCACTCTCACCGCCAAATGAAATGTTAAAAATAAAGATAACCTACTCATGTGATGCTGACACAACAACCTTGCACATATGCTGTGTAAAAGAACCAACATTTACTACCCCCTCTCTCCGCCTCTTTCTCCCCCCTACTTTATCTATATATATAAAACGCAAGTGTCTCTGCATCCAGTCCGTGTGTCTCTGGGTTTGCGCTACTGAGCATGTGCCCCACGGACACAGGGATTGGAGCAGAGAGGCGGCAGTTGAAGCGGCGGTTGAAATGGAATGCTGGCGCACCAGAGGCTGAAGGGCGGCCGAGAAGGGAGGACACGCTGCCACTCTCGCCGCTGGGCAGAAGGAGGAGGAGAACCGGGGGGGGGGCGAAGCCTCCCGGAAGCCTCCCGGGAGATGATGCCGCCGCCTGCCGCCTCACCCCCCTCGCTTCCCCACCCATCGCCCCACACTCCGAAAGGGGCTGGGAGCCCCACACATCCGGAAGGAAACCTGTTCTACCTTCGTGCAGTAAGTATGTTTAGGACAGGAACAATAAAAGGAAACACGCCGTCATTTCTCCCTCAGGAATCTTAATGCCGTGTAGGGAGCGCATGGTTTGCCCTGCTCCCTGCACTTCAGGACTTTGGGTTTTGTGTCAGAAATGTTCTAGCGCCCATTATTTTAACGGGTTTAAACCACTAGTACTGTATAAAACATTTAATGTCTCCCATCGAGTATAATATAATACATAAATCTTTATTGCGGTCCAAAGACCCGTAACAGATTCAGAATAAAATACAGATTCATACCAGACAACCCCCCCGGGAGAGGAAGACCGAGACGATATTTGTTCAGTCTTGAGTATGATGATCTTTGATACGTATGACTACCGAAAGAAACTTTGTGATATCATTAGACTTGTCCAGAAGATATTTATTATAGTAGGCTTCAGATTTACCCGGCTGATTTGCCAGTAGGGGTTTAATCAATAGATCTCTACCTTGCTCATTGTCTGCAATGCAGTCCGATTTGCCTCATACAGTCGACGTTCTGAGTGTGGATTTTATCCACGTCTTGTGCCCCGACTGGGCCAGTCTAGAAGACTGGAACACCTTCAGCTCAATCCGGATAACTGGACTCACAACTGTGTGTTATGAGCACCTTCATTAACTTCAGAGGTCTAATAAATGCTGTGGCTACATTAACTTGAAACAGTTCTTCTTTATTTCTACAAGCTACAATATATACAGATTATACAGCCTGTGTGGCTAAGTTCCTTCCACACATCTTATCTACAGCAGAGAGATAGAATAGCAACTGTCTGACTGACTGTCTGACTGTCTGAACAAGACATAGCACAGAGAAGTTAAATAGGGAGATCAAAGACTCCGTTCCCTCCCCCTTCTCTCAGACCACAAAGTCATACGATTCTCACAAAGGGAGGGGTGAAATGCAAACACCGAGAACATACACAGAGCCTATTCTGATAAGGGATGCCTCTCAGTCTGCCACTTACCACTTCTGATGGAAATACATTTAATCTGGCTTCGGTAAAAGGACGCCGATAAAAGAGAAATGGCCTCATCTGATCAGGCAAACTGAACCGGTCAGGTTAATTTGGTCAGTTCTTTTTTTCCTTGGATTTACAGTCCCTATCATACCAACTCCATGTGTTTATGTTATCTATTTTTGAGTTATTTAGAGTGATGCAGTGGTTTCATCCTCAAACCTCAATGATGAAGTAGACTCCACATACAAGACTTGAAGATTAACATTTACTTCTCAGGGTGACAACAACTGAGCAATTTGTATTATTCATATATATATATATATTAAGCCTAAAGCAATGTGTTTCTTTCCCTTGAGCCCAAGAGAGGGTTTGGTCTTTTTACTTTCAAAAACAGCGTATTTAGTAGCAATGCATTAATCCAGAGGTTTGAGTGCTGGCTCCCTTGACCAATTTCCTTCTTTCTGTGGCTGAGGAGCTGAGTTATGCCCCACCCCTTGCCTGCAGAGCTGGTAGCCTCTCACCCCTTTTCAAACACCCTTGTGCAGTATTCCCTCAGCCTCCTCTCCCCTCTCCTTGGGAGTCCTCTGGGCAGCTATTGCTGCTGCCAGGGGCATAGCAAGGGGGGGGGACACAAGGGGGCGGGCCGCCCCGGGTTCCATAATGGAGGGGGTGACAAATTATCAAGGAACAATTTTTTTTGATTTTTTTAATGCCTGCTCCGAAGGTCTTATCTTACTATACTAGGGATTATATAGCTATATATGAAATTTCATGCATATCGGTTAATATCTTGACCCTCCTCCACCAAAATAGCTGTTCACTTGGCTGTTTTCCTATGTCATGAAGGCTGAAATTTCAGTTCAGAGAACACTTACTGTTCCCAACCCTAACCCTGTGGAAAGCCATCTAATTAGACTTTAATTTGATTTTCAGGTGTTTTTAGGAGGTAATTAAAGCAGTGCCTTTTCTCAGAAGTCAGCCCAGGTGATCGCGATGCTGTTTCGCTTCCAGGTAAAAGTGCACGAGTGTAAAAGCCAGACTTGGGATGCGTGTCTCGCCTCTGGTCCCGATGAAGGGAGACTTACTGGCACTTCTCGGCATTCTGCTGGTTATGGATATCCTTTCCCAAGATTATTTTATTCCAAATCATAACGTGTTCCAAACTGTGCAGAAATATTTCATTTTGTTTTAGTTGGAGATCGCTGCATTGCAGGGGGTTGGACTAGATGACACTTGGGGACCCTTCCGGTTCCATGGTTCGACTAACTCCTCCAGTTAAATGGGGCGGGGGAGGGGCAGTTTCTCAACGGAGCCCCAAGAGCAAGAGGACAAGAGGCAGCTCGTCACGTCCGGTTCCCATGCGACCACAGGCAGGAGCTGCTCTGCGGCCGTAGCTCTATGGTTAGGCAGTCTCCAGGCAGGGTGGGGGGTCAGAAGGATGGGAAAGGAAATGCAGAAGGGGATAAGAAGAAGAAAGAAGAAGAAGAAGACAGAGAAGAAGAGTTTGGATTTGATATCCCGCTTTTCACTACCCAAGGAGTCTCAAAGCGGCTCACATTCTCCTTTCCCTTCCTCCCCCACAACACTCTGTGAGGTGAGTGGGGCTGAGAGACTTCAGAGAAGTGTGACTAGCCCAAGGTCACCCAGCAGCTGCATGTGGGAGCGGAGACGCGAACCCGGTTCCCCAGATTACGAGTCTACCACTCTTAACCACTACACCACACTGGCTCTCAGAGAGGACCAAGAGGTAAAGAAGCAGAGTGGTGGAAGGGCAAATATATAAAACTGCAAAATCAAGGCAGGTGTCAGTCAACACTGATGGCATTCTCCTATGACTGCCAGTAATTACGGCCAGCTGATGCATGTTTTGGCCTAACGTTGCCTGCTGTTTTGTTCCTTCTGCTTTCAGAATTTCATGTGCTTAAATCAGGCCGTTGCAGAGCCAGGCAGAGGTCCGGGCCAGGTAGATAATGTGGCCCTTTTTTCACAAAAGTTATGCTGACAAATAATTTTATTTCAAGGCTTGAACCGTATCTGCATATAAAGACAAAATGGAAAATATAGATATACAATAGTGCTTTTTAAAAATACATAGGGAAAAGGATTATTTTAAGTATTTACATTTAAATAATGGTGAGCGATTGTGAATATGCTGACCGAGGCCCCCTTTGGAATCGGAGGCCCGGGCCAAGTGGCCCATATGACCCCCCCCGTTTGGGCCTGGCTTAAATTTAGCAAATATTTTAACACCCCCCCCAACAAATCTTTACATGATCAATCTGCACTTCCTTCGATTTCCCCCTCCCACTCCTTTCTGCAGTTACTTATTTTATATATTTTTTCTACTGCACCTCCAATTCAAACCCACTTATTAATTTCCCTTTATATTCCCTTTGTTCACCTCCATTTGGGGCCTTCCTTTCTTGATAATGTAATGAAACGCTAGAAGGCCACAGCCCCCATCAATTAGAAAGGAATATAATGTGGGATATTTAGGAGGAATATTGTGGCATTTTAAAGACTTGGCACATTTAAGCCCACTTTGCCAAACTGCTGTGTGCAGCTCATGAAGCCTACAAATGTTTGCTTCTTTTATGCCTTAGTAGCGTTAAGTCTGACACCTCTTTGTTGTTTAATTGTGATGAATCTCTAATATTGGAGTACCATTAGCTGAATGTTACACAAGAAAACACTCTCAAAAGGACGTGACACCCATCAGGGGAGAGTGATGCTTACACTAATCTTTTAATATTTCAAGAGATTCTCAATTCTGGATATTAAAAAGGAAGGTCTGTCTGGGGTTGGACTGGATGGCCCTTGTGGTCTCTTCCAACTCTATGATTCTATGAAAATGCTGGTTTCATCAGCCCAGTAGTAATGTATGGAAGTGAGAGCTGGACCATAAAGAAGACTGATCGCCGAAGAATTGATGCTTTTGAATTATGGTGCTGGAGGAGACTCTTGAGAGTCCCATGGACTGCAAAAGATCAAACTTATCCATCTTAAAGAAATCAGCCCTGAGTGCTCACTGGAAGGACAGATCCTGAAGTGAGGCTCCAGACTTTGGCACCTCATGAGAAGAAGACTCCCTGGAAAAGACCCTGATGTTGGGAAAGTGTTGAGGACAAAACTATGGCTAATACAGGCAGAAAAACCACCTCCAGGCCCAACTACAACACCAAGTCAGAGAAAAGGATCAATTGCAGAAGGGGACACAAAGTCTGAATTAACATCAATTTTATTAAAAATGAAAGAGATGAGGGAAGGAATACAGAGGCTGGAACAAAAAGCGGATTTTAATACCGCAGCAGTCACAAAATTAACAACAGAAATTAAAGAATTGGAGAAAACAGGAGAGGGCAGTTCCTATAACTGAAATCCAAAATGTAGTTAAACCAGGGAAGTCCCCTGGCCCCGATGGGATACCCTTTGAACTATATAAAAAAACTTGAACAGATATTGATAACACCATTAAAAAGGTAGTCAATAATATTCTTAATAAAGGAAAGATGCCAGAATTCTTGGAATGATGCATATGTGATTCTAAACAAGGAAGTGACTTAGAGATAACCTCCAATTACCAATATCTTTGCTGAAAGGGATGCGGGTGGCGCTGTGGTCTAAACCACAGAGCTAGGGCTTGCCGATCAGAATGTCGGCGGTTCAAATCCCTGCAACGGGGTGAGCTCCCGTTGCTCAGTTCCAGCTCCTGCCAACCTAGCAGTTTAAAGCATGTCAAAGTGCAAGTAGATAAATAGGTACCGCTCTGGCGGGAAGGTAAACAGCGTTTCCGTGCGCTGCTCTGGTTTCACCAGAAGCAGCTTAGTCATGCTGGCCACATGACCCGGAAGCTGTCTGTGGACAAACGCCGGCTCCCGGCCTATAGAGTGAGATAAGCGCCGCAACCCCAGAGTCATCTGCGACTGGACCTAACGGTCAGGGGTACCTTTACCTTTACCTATCTTTGCTGAAATCTATGCAGGCATTGTAGCAGATAGATTAAAAAATGTACTAAAAGATATAATTCATCCAAACCAGGTAGGATTCCTTCCAGAATGCCAGATTCAACATAGTACCAGGAACACCATCAATATATTAGAATATCTGGAGTTCAAAAATGAAAAACAAGCAGCCATGATGCTCACAGATGCCAAAAGGCATTTGATAATATCTCATGGAGCTTTATAAAAAAAATACTGTATATTCGGTACAGTGGTACCTCGGGTTACAGATGTTTCAGGTTACAGACTCTGCTAACCCAGAAACAGTACCTCAGGTTAAGAACTTTGCTTCAGGATGAGAACAGAAACCGTGTGGCGGCGGCACAGCAGCAGTGGGAGGCCCCATTAGCTAAAGTGGTACCTCAGGTTAAGAACTGTAGATAAACATAATGGGCTGCGGAGAAAGGTTTGAAAGAGGTATAGAATCTATCTACTCTACACAAAGGGCGAAACTAATAATCAATGGCAATATCATGGATGGCATTGAAATCAGGAAAGGTACGAGACAAGGGTTTCCCCTATCCCCCCTTTCATTCACACTAGTGTTAGAAACCTTGCTGAATGAATTGAGAAAAGAAGAAAGAATAAAAGGTATCAAGATTGAAGAAAAAACATACAAAATAAGAGCATATGTGGATGATGTGATAGTGACAACTGGAAACCGAAATAAGGTATCCCATTGGCAATAGAGATAATTAATGAATTTGGACAATTGGCAGGACTCAACATTAATAAAAAGAAAACCAATTTATTAGTTAAAAATATGCGTTCAGAGGAAAAATCGGAATTACAGGAAATTACTGGCTTAGAAATTAAGAAAAAAGTAAAATATATGGGAATTTGGCTGTCAAATAAATGTAATAAACTATATCAAGATAATTATGTTAAGTAAGAGGGACCTGGAAATCTGGAGTAGGCTCCATCTCTCCTTTTTGGGGCAAAATTTCTGTAATTAAAACAAGTGTTTTGCCAAAATTGATGTTTTTGTTCCAAACCATCCCAATTTCGGGGGGTATGAACTGCTTTAAAAACTGGAAAAAGGATATAGCAAGATACATTTGGAATGGCAAAAAAACCAAGAATCAAACACCAAATCTTAATAGACCAAAAGGAGAGAGGATTTGGAATTGTATCACACGGCAGCCAGGTTAGTGTGGATCAATTCTCCATTCCCAATTCTCTCTGCAAACACCAAATATCAACGGAGTCTCAGCACATGCTCACTCACAATGAGCACTCCACGGTCACATTCTGCACATCCCTAACAGTACAATATCTCTTTCATTATACTTACTATTGAGACATTACCTTCATTGCTTTAATACATATATGTACAACTTTCCATACAAACACCAGAATACCAAGCACACTACAAACACACTACCAGCACATATTTCCCTCTATGGGTTTGTTGATATGAAGCATAAAGTGAACTCTGTGGGAAAAACTTGGCACGCACCATACATCTAAATGGGTTCTCCCCTGTGAGAGTTTATAGGTTTTTATTAAGTACTCCATTATAATTGTAACACATTCAACACTCCTTCCACTTAAACCATTGTTTCCCTGTGAGTTTTCTGATGTTTTCTAAGAGATACACTCTTACTGAAGCACTTCCCACAACCCATACATTTAAATGGTTTCTCCCCTGTGTGAGTTCGAAGATGTATAGTAAGGTGTGAACATCGACTGAAGCTCTTCCCACACTCTATACATCTAAATGGTTTCTCCCCTGTGTGAATTCGTAGATGTGTTGTAAGAGCTGAACTCTGAATGAAAACTTTCCCACACTCCATACATTTAAATGGTTTTTCCCCTGTGTGAGTTCGTAGATGTAAAGTAAGGTGTGAACCGTGTCTGAAGTTCTTTCCACATTCCATACATTTAAATGGTTTCTCCCCTGTGTGACTTCGTTGATGTAAAGTAAGCTGTGAACACTGACTGAAGCACTTTCCACACTCCATACATCTAAATGGTTTCTCACCTGTGTGAGTTCTTTGATGTACAGTAAGTATTCCACTGTGATTGAAACTCTTTCCACACTCCATACATTTAAATGGTTTCTCACCAGTGTGAGTTCGTTGGTGTACAATAAGTACTCCACTCTGACTGAAGCACATCCCACAATCCATACATTCAAATGGTTTCTCCCCTGTGTGACTTCGTCGGTGCACAGTGAGTTTCGCACTACAAATGAAGCTTTGCCCACACTCAAAACATTTATATGGTTTCTCCCCTGTGTGAATTCGTTGATGTAAAATAAGGCTTCCACTCTGACTGAAACACTTCCCGCACTCCATACATCTAAATGGTTTCTCCCCTGTGTGAATTCGTTGATGAATAGTAAGTTGTGAAGACTTACTGAAGCTATTTCCGCACTCCATACATGTAAATGGTTTCTCCCCTGTGTGAGTTTGTTGGTGTCTAGTAAGGTTTCCTCTTTCTCTGAAACACTTCCCACACTCCATACATCTAAATGGTTTCTCTGCTGTGTGAGTTCGTTGATGAATAGTAAGTTGTGAAGACTTACTGAACCTCTTTCCACACTCCATACATTTAAAGGGTTTCTCCCCTGTGTGAGTCAGTTGATGATTTCTAAGCACTCCACTATTGGTGAAGCTCTTTCCACACTCCATACATTTAACTTGTTTCTCCCTTGTGTGAGTTCGTTGATGTCTAGTAAAGTGTGAACACTGTCTGAAGCTCTTTCCACAATCCATACATTTATACGGTTTCTCCCCTGTGTGAGTCCGCTGATGTCTAGTAAGATGTGAACACCGTCTGAAGCTCTTTCCACATTCCATACATTTATACGGTTTCTCCCCTGTATGAGTTCGTTGATGTACAGTAAGTTTTCCTCTTTCACTGAAGCTCTTTCCACATTCCATACATTTATATGGTTTCTCCCCTGTGTGAATTCGTTGATGTACAGTAAGTTTTCCTCTTTCACTGAAGCTCTTTCCACACTCCATACATTTAAAGAGTTTCTCCCCAGTGTTAGTTTGTAGATGTGTGCTAAGGTGTTCACTTACACTGAAGTACTTTGCTGATGGCCCTTCAATATTCTGATTGCCTTCTCCATCACCTGGTTTAAAGTGGGGGATAGGAAAATATAGTTAGGTATTCAAGGAAAAGAACAAGAGAAATTAACACACAGCAAGACCAATCAGCACCTTCTTTTAACACCTCCTGGATTCCTTACTCTCCTACGTACCAAATTTATAGGAAAGGAAAGGAAATCTGAAAATAGCCTTAATAACCCCTATTATCCAGTTCTACCATCAATTCCCATGTAACACTGAACACCAAGAGAAACCTCTGCTGAGGTGAGGCATTTATGGCCCTCCAGATGTGGTTGGACTCTAAGTACCATCAACCCAAGCAAAGATGGCTAATGACCAGGGATGGTGGAGTTGTATTGCAGCAACATCTGGAGAGACACACTTTCCCCATCTTCCCCCTCATGTGAAATTAATTTGCCTCTGTAATCAGTTTTCTCCTTCCTCCCTGATCTGTAATATCTCGCTGATACATTCCAACCAACTGTACACATCACCTAAACCTGCATCAGGAGGCTGGAAAAGATGGGCCCTCGTTCTGATCCAAAAGGGCTGTTTTTATATTCCAACACAATGAAAGGAGACACAGAAGTACACTCTCACAGCAAAGTGGAAGATGTACCTCTCAATTGGTCCAGGAGAACATCCCTGTATTTTTCTGTTCCAAACGACGAGATGAGCTCAGACTTGAGTGTCAGAGACTCTGCTATGTGGAATAAATAAAACAGAAGTGTTGTTTATGTCATATGTGACTGTATAAATATTCAAAAATATTAATCTTGTCAAGTAAACAGCAAAGTATCTGGTGTCCCATTAAAAACTATTAAATGACATGGACCAGGAAACCTCATGCCATCTTTATTATCCTATGAGTCTCTGCAGAGAGCAAAACCAACCCCTGTATATGGCATTTATTGACCTAAGGCATCCGACACTGTAAATTGTAATGCCCTGTGGACTGTTCTTCTGAAAATTGGCTGCCCAGATAATTTTGTAAACATCATTCAGCTCCTCCATGATAAAATGACAGCAACAATCACAGATAACAATGGCTCTCAAAGTGAACCATTCACAGTTGGATCAGGTGTTAAACAGGGTTGTGTTATTGCCCCAACTCTATTCATTATTTTCATTGCCATGATCCTACACTTTGTCGAAGGGAAACTCCCCACCAGAGTAGAAATCATATATCGAACAGATGGAAAGCTCTTCAATCTAAGTAGGCTGAAAGCAAAGAGTAAGGATACCGTAAGTTTCATCATAGAGCTTCAGTATGCCAATGACAATGTAGTGTATGACCTCCAAACCATCCTAAAAATCTTTGCAGAAGTTTATGAAAAGCTTGGCCTATCACTCAACATCCAAAAAACCAAAGTGCTGCACCAGCAAGTATAAAATAACCCCTCTGCAGCGCCACAAATCCAACTCAATGGTGTAACGTTGGAAAATGTTGATCACTTCTCCTACCTAGGCAGTTATCTTTCCACAAGGGCCAACACTGATGCCGAAATCCAGCAGCGCCTGAGCTCTGCGAGTGCGGCTTTCTCCCGATTGAAGTGCAGAGTGTTTGAGGGACCGGGACATTGTACTACCATCCTTACTATATGCTTGTGAAACATGGACCGCTTATAAACGCCATCTCCAACTCCTCAAAAGATTCCATCAATGGTGTCTCCGAAATTTTTTACACATCACTTGGGAAGACAGGTGAACTAATATCAGTGTACTGGAAGAAGCAAAGATCACCAGTGTTGAAGCAATGATTCTTCAACATCAACTTCGTTGGACTGGTCATGTTGTGCGGATGCCTGATGATCGTCTTCCAAAGCAACTACTCTATTCTGAACTTAAAAATGGAAAGCGTAATGCTGGTGGTCAACAAAAGAGGTTTAAAGACTGTCTCAAGGCAAATCTAAAAAAATGTAGTATAAACACTGACAACTGGGAAACACTGGCCTGCGAGCGCTCCAGTTGGAGAACAGCCTTTACCAAAGGTGTCATGGGCTTTGAAGACACTCGAACTCAGGACGCAAGGGAGAAACATGCTAAGAGGAAGGCACACTTGGCAAATCCACACTGTGATCAACTCCACCCGGAAACCAATGTCCCCACTGTGGAAGGACATGTGGATCCAGAATTGGCCTCCACAGTCACTTACGGATTCATTGTTACAACTGTGCTTATTAAAGACAATTGTACTTGGCTACGAGTGATCGCCAAAGAAGATGAGTCTCTTTGTATATTATACATAGGTTTTTTGTGAATTCATACCACAATATCAGCTTATGAAGAGTTGCCTACTGACAAATGTACAACATTGCCAGAAACTACATCGTCAACATCAACTTTGATGGAATGGTCATGTTGTTCGGATGCCTGATTATCATCTTCCAAAGCAACTACTACTTAAGAATGGAAAGTGAAATACCAGAGGACAACAAAAGAGGTTTCAAGATGCTCTCAAGTCAAATCTAAAACAATGCAGTATAAGAACAGAAGATTGGGAAACACTAGCCTGTGAGTGCTCCACTTGGATAGCAGACTTTACCAAAGGCTTCATGGACTTTGAAGAAGGACAAACTCAGGAGAAGAGGGAGAAACAAGCAAAGATGAAAGCAAGTTTGGCAAAGGCTGACTGTAATTACTAGTAACTCCCGCCTGGAAACCTATGAACCCACTGTCAAATTATGTGTGCATCCAGAATTGGACTGGACTTCCATGTTCATGGAAGACAATCTTACTCAGCTACGAGGGGTCACCAAAGAAGAAGACACAACATGAATAAATGGCTCAAACAGCAGATTCACACCTCCAACGTCTAACAGCCAGGAGGAATAAAAATGTTCCCTTACCTAGAGAGGCCACCATCTCATAATTCTCCTCCATGACTTCCTTGTGCAGAGCTCTTTGGCCTGGATCCAGCAGAGCCCACTCCTCCTCCGTGAAAAACACAGCCACCTCCTCAAAGGTCAAGAGGGCCTGGAAGAAGAAGAGGAAGAAAACAGAGCTTCTCTTAGATGCCCACCATCCCCACTCAACACAGAGGGAGGCTGGGTTGTCCCATCTGTGCCTCTTCCCTCCTCCCTGCTCCCGTTGCTCTTTCCCTACCTGAGGCAGTTGCCTGGCTCCTCTTTCTACTACACCTCTGAGAAGAGACTGTTCAGAGGGTGTCTCAGAGGCCATTGCGTTGCCAGTGGAAAGGACGGAGGAGAAGGAGGAGGGATAAACTGGGTAACTTCTGGGACTCTTTCAGCTGTTGCCACGATGCACTTCAATGCAGGGAGCAGCTCTTTAAGGAGAACAATGCAGAAGTGATAACAACAACAACAACAACAACCTATTGAATTTATATTCCATCCTATAATTGGAGTTCTCAGGGCGGTTTACAGAAAGGCGGGTTTATTTTGGGTGGGAGACGTTTACACAGATAGCATACCTTTTAGAAATTACAAATACCTGATGTACAGATGGTATATAACACCAGTGAAACTAGCTAAAATGTACAAAAAACCCCAAACAAATAATAATCAATGTTGGAAATGTAAGGAAAAAGAAGGTACGTTTTACCATATGTGGTGGGAATGTAAAAAAGTAAAAGACTTCTGGGAAATGATTTACAATGAATTTTTTTAAACAATGTTGAAATATAAATTTGCAAAAAGGCCAGAAGTTCTATTACTTGGTATTGTAGGTACAGAAATTCATAAGAATGTTAAAAATTTGTTTTTATATGTGGCCACTGTAGCAAGAAAATGCTAACCCAAAGATGGAATCAGGAGGAAATGCCAACCAAAGAAGAGTGGCAAACGAAATTGATGGACTATGCCAAGTTGGCGAGAATAACGGGGAAAATTCGGAACCAGCAGGACCAGACTTTCCTGAAGGATTGGAAGAAATTTATGATGTATCTGAAAGACAATTGTAACCAATTAACATTGCTTGTAGGGATACAAGAAGTTTTGTAAGGAATTTTACAAATTATTGTGAAAAGGATTAAGAATAGTTGATGTAGGATTTGGACTTATAGCAATAAGTATAGTAATAAAATGCAAAATTAGAAAGGATTTTAGAAAACCATTAGAAGGGGTTGAAGGAAGTCTTAGGCTGTGATAGCCAAATATTTGTAATAATAATAATAATAATAATAATAATAATAATTTTATTTATACCCTGCCCTTCCCGGTTTAAAAACCGGGCTCAGGGCGGCTAACAGCATGGAATACAACATAAAAAATGCAGCATCAATAATCAATAAAATTAAAAAATTCAGGAGTCATTTTTTTGGAGAAAAAAAACCCCAGTCAGTAGACATCGAATGATCACCAGGGCTAACTGGCCAGGTTGGTCCTACTAGGGCCAGCAAGGAGACCAGGGAAGAATTTACCAGTAAATGTGGGGTCTCAGAAAGGGTTTCTTCATAGAAGAGAAAAGGGAAAAGGGAAAAGGGAAAAGAGGATCAGGCTAATTCAAATTTGTTATGATGTTTATGAGTTGTTATGCTGGAAAATGTGTAAAATCCAATAAAAATTATTTTTTTAAAAAAAATTACAAATGCCAATATTAATAAACTAATACTCATAAATTCTATTACAAATGCAAAATCCAAACACATATTATGAAAAATATAGGAAATAGTGAAAACCAAATGCATTATGTACCCCAACTTTAGGATTGTTAACCATTTTTATAGATGAAAATGCTGATTTGTGATATCAGGGATTCATTCCTGTTGTTTAGTAGCTGCTTAGCAACTCATTGCTCAAAACTGGAAAGCTTTGGAACATTTGAGATTTATCACAGTAGAAACAGAAAGTATTGCCTTTTGGTGTAAGTATTGTGTGTGTGTGTGTGTGTGTGTGTATATATTCTTATTACAAAGGCAGAGAACTGGAAGGATGTAATCCTTTCTACAGGAACTTTATAATACTATAAGCTGCCTCAGTCTTTAGGGGACATTCAGCTCTGGTTTGTAAAGTTCTAGGATCAAATCCCAAACTCTTAATGAAGCTTCGCAAAAAGCATTACGGTCAGTACCTCTGCAGACCTCGCTTTTCCTTTCCTCCAAACAGCCACCCAGGAAACCAGTTTCTGACCCTTGGATACATTTAGAATAAAGAAAATAAGGGAAACTCCCTAAATTATGGGAAGAATTTGCAGTCAGAAGGAAAAGCAACATCTGGAGGGCCCCAGGGTGCAGATGTTCCATCCAAGTGGAGCAGATGAAAATATTTACAGCACTTTATGCGCTAACATGGATTGTTGTTTAGGGGAGAAAGATATAAATTTCAGTGGCTTATGGCCCCTTGGTCCTTCCTCTTAGGCTCTCTCTCTCTCTCTCTCTCTCTCTCTCTCTCTCTCCTCTCTCTCTCTGTGTGTGTGTGTGTACCATTTTATCTTCCCTACACTGTGAGGAAGGACAGGAGGAGAAATAATCAGGGGGTCCAAACTGGCCACAGGGCGTCCCTCCTGAGCATGGGGATGTGAGACTGGGTCTCCCTGGTGTAAGCTCAGCAACCAAACTGCAGGGTGGGGAAACCTCAGACCCAGGGACTGAATTGGCCCTCAAGTCCCCCCTCTTTCTCTCTCTGGCCCTCAGGAATTTCCCCAGCGCCACACCCTCTTTGCATCACTTCCCAGCTGCCTCCTGGGGGGATTTTGTGTGGCTGGAAAAAAATCCCCGAAAGGCAGGCAGTTCCTTGAAAAAGCTCAGAGTCAGCTCCGTAGCTCCACCAACTCTGTCCTCTGGCCATGCTCATCAATGGAATGTGGCCCCTGGAAGGCTGCTCATGAGCCAATGTGGCTCTCAGGCTGGATAATGGTATCCACCTCTGTCCCAAACACAAAACAGGCTGTCATCCTGACCCACCTTGCAGGGTTATTGTGTGAGCACTGCCCAGGTGGTGGGCTTTAGATCACCTGTATTGTTATAAGGCCCTCCTGGCAACCTGGATGGGGACGGGGCCAGGCAGGAGTGAGGCTGGCAGCACCGGCAGAGAAAGTCCCTCAGCACCTCTGCGCTGGGCCAATCCTGCAAGACAGGCCAGATCTCCCACCCCTGGGTGCTTTGAATCTCCTTTCCGACAAAGTCCCAAGAGGATATCTGGAGAAGCCTCTTTTGGAAAGAAACAGCATCAAAATCTGCGAGGGGGGAATCAGTTTCCTCCCACCCTTTCCCCCAAGTCCAGCTGGGGGGGGGGCATTTCTTTAATTCCCCCAGTCTTTGCCTTGAAGCTTTTTTTAAAGGGCTCCTCAGACCTTGATCAGTTTCAAATCCTTCCATCCATGGGCTCATTTACCTTGCCAAGCACCGATGAAGTGCTTTTTCATGTTTCAGGAAATCGAAAATGCGCCTCTTTCCACCAGTATTGGGGAACAAAAGCAGCACAGCAAACCCTCCCCAACTGCACCCCCCCCCAACATGGGAAACCCAACAAGGCTGTTTCCTTCGTGCCAAAGCAGCCTCAGCCTGCCAGACTAGGAATTCCCAAGAAGCAAATCCTCGTTTCCTTTTGCTTCCTTCTCACATCAGCCTCTTTCTTACCCAGGAAGCTCCGGAGGCCGATTTCCCTTGACATTGTCCATCTCTCACCCCCCACCCAACTCGAAATCTCCTCCCTCTCTCCCAATCCAGACGTGACTCTGTTCTCCAGCTGCTTCCACTTCCTCTCCCCTGCTTGCCCTCCCGATCTCCGCCCCACTGAGGCAGGGGCTTCAGCAGCAGATTTCGGGGGGGGGGCAGATCAGGGTCCTGGAGGAGCTCAGCCCTCCCCTGCCGCAGGAGGTAAAGCCTTGGGGGGGGGAGCGATGGGGGGCAGCAGTGAGAAGGGAGATGGAAGCTGTTAAACAGAGAGGAGAGCATCCCTAGGTGGAATGGGGCTGCCACCCCTTTGAACGGAGAAGGACTGACTTCTGAGTCAACATGCACAGGGTGGGGCTGCAAATCCCTTTGTAGTTAAATTGCACTGGGGGGGCACCCTTTTCTGGTTCGTCTCAAGTGTCTTCGCCCCCCCCCTACCCTCCCCGCCACCATGGGAAGCTGCCTTGATCTCTCTCTGCTCTGCGCTTCAAAAAGGATCTTGCAATGCAAAACCTGCTGGGGGAGGAGGACCCCACATTGCAACAGGATGGTCTTTATCACGCCCCCCACTGATTCCCACAGGGAAAGCGCGGCGCCCCTCCCTGCTTTCTTTCCCTCCCCCCGCAATCCTCCCGCCTCCTTTCCCACCTGCCCTGTTTGTAGATTCAGGGAGAGGGAAAGCAAATCCTTCTCTCACCTCCATCCCCAAATAACCACCCAACATGCAGCACCTCTTTCTCCTCTTCTCCAAGTCCGCTCCTCTTTCTGGAATGAGGATAGAGACCCCTCTCCTCCAAATAGCCTTCCCCCCCCATAAAAATCCCCTTCCTGCCTCTCTAGGAAGCGGAGCTCATTGACCCAGAGGGAGGGGAAGTGACAGGAGATCCGCCTCCCCCTCCCTGCAAACAGAAATTCCCTTCCCGGCGGGCAAGCTCTATATTCCCATTTATTTGGGGAGAAATTCATGGATTCCCAGCAGCGAAAGAGGACCCTTTAATAGCAAAAATAAAAAATTTCTTCCAGCAGCACCTTAGAGACCAACTGAGTTTGTTCTTGGTATGAGCTTTCCTGTGCATGCACACTTCTTCAGATACACTGAAACAGAAGTCACCAGATCCTTAAATATAGTGAGGGAGTGGGGAGGGGTATTACTCAGAAGGGTGGTGGGAATGGGTGATCAGCTGATAGGTGTGGAAAACCTGTTGACGACTCTTAACGGCTGCAATTAGTCTTGCAGGGAAAGGCAAGGGGTGAGATGGCTAAAGATAGCTTTGTTATGTATAATGAGATAAGAATCCAATGTCTTTGTTCAGACCAGGTTTCTCCATGGTTTTAAGTTTGGTGATTAGTTGCAATTCAGCCACTTCTCTTTCCAGTCTATTTCTGAAATTCCTTTGTATTAAGACAGCTACTTTGAGATCTTGTATAGAATGTCCTGGGAGATTGAAGTGTTCTCCTACTGGTTTCTCTGTCTTGTGATTCCTGATATCAGATTTATGTCCATTTATCCTTTGGCGTAGGGTTTGGCCTGTTTGTCCAATATAGAGAGCTGAAGGGCACTGTTGGCATTTGATTGCATACACAATGTTGGAAGATGAGCAATTAAATAGTCCTGAGATGGTATGTTTGATGTTGTTGGGGCCAGTAATGGTGTTGTCCGGGTTTATGTGGCAGCAAAGTTGGCATCTGGGTTTATTGCAGGCTCTGGTACCAGTGTCCATGTTGAGTCCTGTTGTTGTATTATTGTGGGTGAGGAGTGTCTGTAGGCGATGAAGGGTCTTCCTCCCAGAGCTTGAGAAAGAGAACTGTCATTGTCTAGGAGAGGTTGTAGATCTCTGATGATGCGTTGTACTGTTTTAACTTGGGAGCTGTATGTGATTACTAGTGGTGTTCTGTTATTTTCTTTTTTGGGTCTGTCTTGCAGCAAGTTCTCTCTGGGTATCAGTCTGGCTCTGTTGATCTGTTGTTTAACTTCATCAGGTGAGCAACAGGACCCTTGAACGCAGGACCAAAGCCAAACCCCCAAAGATGGGCAAGGTGGGGCATTTCTCTCCAGGGAGTGTCACCCCCCTAGCTTCCTGGGATATGGCTCATGGTCAATCAATAAAAGCCCTAACACCAGGGGTGCATTTTGAGGGGTTGTTGCTGGGGTATGCTGAAGGACCAGAGTTTGACACTTGATAAAACAACAAAGGCAGAACAAAACAAAATGCACATCTCAATTATTATGGGACCTTCCTGCCAAGTGCAAAGCATAGACCCTCACTGAGAGAACGTTGCTCCCAAAGTGCCAGAATACCATAAGTAGTTTAGTAAAAGAACACAAGATGTACTATTATTGTATAATATCCCATGTCCGCCTATATAAAGTCGTACCATGGATCTCAAATGCCCTGGAACTCGGACGTTTTGTCTCTGAACACTGGAACTCTGGACGTTTTGTCTCTGAACACTGGAACTCTGGACGTTTTGTCTCTGAAACCCGGAAGTGACTGTTCTGTTTGCAAACGTTGTTTTGGAACCTGAACGTCCGAAGGGGCTCCCAGGGCTTCTGATTGGGAAAGTTCAGCATCCACGCAGAACTAGGAGGGAGAGTGGGTTTTTCCCCCCATGGGAACTGGCGGGAGGGGGGAGAGGGAGGAGGGATGTCATTGTCTCTCTTCAAAACAAAAATAAAAAAATTCCTTTCAGTAGTGCCTTAGAGACCAACTAAGTTTGTTCTTGGTATGAGCTTTCGTGTGCATGCACACTTCTTCAGATACACTGAAACAGAAGTCACCAGACCCTTATATATAGTGAGAGAGTGGGGAGGGGTATTACTCAGAAGGGTGGTGGGAATGGGGGATTGGCTGATAGGTGTGGAAAACCTGTTGACGACTGTTAACGACTGCAATTGGTCTTACAGGAAAAAGCAAGGGGTGAGATGGCTAAAGATAGCTTTGTCATGTATAATGAGATAAGAATCCAATGTCTTTGTTCAGACCAGGTCTCTCCATGGTTTTAAGTTTGGTAATGAGTTGCAGTTCAGCAACTTCTCTTTCCAGTCCCCTATTAAACCAGAATCCCTCCTATTAAGTATTGTTGTCAAAGAAGTCCCAAGCAAACTAAGAGAGGTCTTTCTGTACGCAACAGTGGCAGCACGAATTTTAATAGCAAAAAGGTGGAAAGAACCAGAACCACCTTCGATAATAGAGTGGCAGAACAAACTGCAAGAGTTTGCCGAAATGGCTCAGTTAACTAACAGTCTGAGAGGTGGATCAAAACAAAAGTTTCAAGAAAATTGGGCCAGATATATAATATATGTTCAGAAATATCGTAGGGGTCGGATAGTTATGCCAGCTTTTCAGTAACCTTGGAAGTAGAAAGAACAATATGAACTGAAAATTGGGTACCGGTTGATATTACAGTGTAATAAAGATGTGTTGAACTACACTCATAGGTAAGAGTGAACTATATGGTTGGGCTTGATAGGAAGTAGGATGGGTTTGGGAAATTTGCTGGTATTGTTTTTTTCCTTAATTTTTGGTTCTTTTTGTCTTTTTCCTTTTTTTCTTTCTTTCAATGTCATTTTCCCTTTGCTTAATGATACGATATTTTTGTTTATTTTATTTGTATTATTATTGCTGTATTTGTATTTTCCTTTTACAAGTGTATTGAATTTGGAACCTGTTAGGGGTATCAACAAAATTAAGCAGATACAGTAATTGTAATTGTTTCTTATTTTTAATTTTTGTTTGTCCGGAATGTTTATTGTACATTTATGGTAAATACTGTAATCTGATAACTGAACAATAAAAATTTTCATATAAAAAAGGAAAATAATAATAAGAAAAACGCATTCAAATCAAGTAGCCTCACTCATTTCTAGGAATCTCTCCCTCTGAGACATAACTTAATCTCAGGAACCATGCAGTCAAAATTACAACCATCTCTGGCAGCACCTACATCTGCGAACAAACTTTTTCCCGAATGAAACATCTGAAATCTCCAACCAGATCCAGACTAACTGATGAACACTTGCATCACTTGCTACGACAAGCAGTGACAAATATGAAACCGGATATTGACCATCTCATTAGCCAAAAGCAGGCCCATACTTCCCATTGAAATACTTATAATTTTACATTGATTAAAATCATTTTTCAATTTAAATATTGTATTTTCCCCCTATTTTGTGCACTACAAATAAAATGTATGCAGTGTGCATAGGAATTATTTATTTATTTTTCCAAATTATAGTCCGGCCCACAACAGTGGCTGAGGAACAGTGAACCGGCTCCCTGTTTAAAAAGTTTGAGGACCCCTGCTCCAGATGAGCTCTGCTTTCTGTCTCCTATACTGCCTGCTCTTTCTACAGATTTCTGAAAGATGGGCCAATTAAGGGGGCACAGAGATTCCTCTCTCTGAAGGGAAATGACTCTCCTGAAACCACTGGCAATGCCCACATTTCCCTGTGCCACCTCCCCTCCCCATACTGGTTGTTCCTCTTAGCACCTCCTTTATTCCGGCTGCCACCAGGGTTTTTATCTACTATGCTGTTAATGTAGCCATGAATGAGAAGGTATTGTGAAGCAATGAATGCTTAAAATATAAACAACATAGGATGCTTTAAACATTACTTTCCAGTATTTCTGTGTTTTCATTGTTCCTTTATTGCAACTATAAAAATGTGATTTAAGCTTCTGTTCTTATAACAAGGATCCAGTTACAGGTAGGTAGCTGTGTTGGTCTGCCATTTTGTTGTTGTTGTTCAGTCGTTCAGCCGTGTCCAACTCTTCGTGACCCCATGGACCAAAGCATGCCAGGCACCTCTATCCTACACTGCCTCCCGCAATTTGGCCAAACTCATGCCAGTCGCTTCGAGAACACCGTCCAACCATCTCATCCTCTGTCGTCCCCTTCTCCTTGTGCCCTCCATCTTTCCCAACATCAGGGTCTTTTCCAGGGAGTCTTCTCTTCTCATGAGGTGGCCAAAGTACTGGAGCCTCAACTTCAGGATCTGTCCTTCCAGTGAGCACTCAGGGCTGATTTCTTTAAGGATGGATAAGTTTGATCTTTTTGCAGTCCATGGGACTCTCAAGAGTCTCCTCCAGCACCATAATTCAAAAGCATCCATTCTTCGGCGATCAATCTTCTTTATGGTCTGCCATAGTCAAAACAAAATAAAATAAAAAATTCCTTCCAGCAGCACCTTAGAGCAGTGTTCGCCAACCTTGGGCCTCCAGCTGTTTTTGGACTACAGCTCCCATCATCCCTAGCTAGCAAGGCCAGTGGTCAGGGATGATGGGAGTTGTAGGCCAAAAACACCTGGAGGCCCAAGGTTGGCGAACACTGCCTTAGAGAACAACTTCAAGAACAAACTTAGTTGGTCTCTAAGGTGCTACTTTAAGGAATTTTTTTATTTTATTTCGTTATGACAAGGAGTTGGACTTGACCCTTGGAGTCCCTTTCAGCTCCACAGTTCTAGGATTCCAGAACCAATCCTGCTTCCTAAATACCACTGTCGTGCTCCACTTTTCACAATTCTCCACTCCCAATTCTCTCTACCAAAGACCAAATATCAACAGACTCTCAGCACATGTTCACTCCAGGGCCACATTCTGCACATCCCTAACAGTACATTGTATCTTTGATCATACTTACTATTGTGAAACATTGCCTTCATTGCTATAATACATATATGTACAAAATTCCATACAAATATCAGAACATCAAATATACTCCATGCATTTACAATTGATTTTTCCTTATATGAGTTTGCTGATATGAGGGACAAAGTGAACTCTGTGGGAAAAACATGGCAAACTCCATAAAACTAAATGGTTTCTCCCCCATAACAGTCTGTGGTTGCTTATTAAGAACTCTGTTATAATTGAAATACTTTCCACACTTCTTCCATTTAAACTGTTGCTTCTCTATGAGATCTCTGGTGTCTTCTCAGAGTTCCATTCCCATTGAAGCACTTCCCACAATCCATACATTTAAATGGTTTCTTGCCTGTATGAGTTCGCTGGTGTCTTCTAAGAGATCCATTCTCACTGAAACACCTCCCACAATCCACACATATATACGGTTTCTCCCCTGTGTGGGTTCTCCAATGTATAGTTATTTGTGAACACCGCCTGAAGTTCTTTCCACACTCCTTACATTTAAATGGTTTCTCCCCTGTGTGAGTTCGTTGATGAATTCTAAGATTTCCACTACAACTGAAGCTCTTTCCACACTCCATACATCTAAAAGGTTTCTCCCCTGAGTGAGTCCGTTGATGTATTCTAAGATTTCCACTACGACTGAAGCGCTTCCCACACCTCAAACATTTAAATGGTAACTCACCAGTGTGAGTTCGTACATGTGCTGCAAGATCTCCCCTCTGACTGAAGCTCTTTCCACAAATCATACACTTATATGGTTTCTCACCTGTGTGAGTTCGTTGATGTTTAGTAAGTGTTCCATTGTGACTGAAGCTCTGTCCACACTCTGTACATTTAAATGGTTTCTCCCCAGTGTGTATCCGTTGATGGATTCTAAGAGTTCCACTCTCACTGAAGCTCTTTCCGCACTCCATACACTTAAAAGGCTTCTCCCCTGTGTGAGTTCGTTGATGTATAGTAAGGTGTGAAGACAGTCTGAAGTTCTTTCCACACTCCATACATCTGAATGGTTTCTGCCCTGTATGAGTTCGTTGATGTGTTGCAAGAGCTCCACTCTGACTGAAACCCTTCCCACAAATACATTTAAATGGTTTCTCCCCGGTGTGACTTTGTTGGTGCACCATGAGTCTTCCACTACAAATGAAGCTTTTTCCACACTCCAAACATTTATATGGTTTCTCTCCTGTATGAGTCCCTTGATGCAGAGTAAGGCTTCCACTGGCACTGAAGCACTTTCCACAAACCATACACTTATACGGTTTCTCACCTGTGTGAGTTCGTTGATGTCTAGTAAGGATTCCACTCTGACTGAAGCCCTTTCCACACTCCATACATTTAAATGGTTTCTCCCCAGTGTGAATCCGTTGATGTCTTCTAAGCGTTCCACTGGCACTGAAGCTCTTTCCGCACTCCATACAATTAAAGGGTTTCTCCCCGGTGTGAGTTCGTTGATGTACAGTAAGTTTTCCAGTTTCAATGAAGCTCTTTCCGCACTCCATACATTTAAAAGGTTTCTCCCCTGTGTGAATCCGTTGATGTATAGTCAGGTTTCCATTGTGACTGAAGCTCTTTCCACACTCCATACATGTAAATGGTTTGTTCCCTGTGTGAATTTGTTTATGTACGGTAAGGTTTCCATTTTTACTGAAGCTCTTTCCACACTCCATGCATTTAAAGGGTTTCTTTCTTGTGTTAGTTTGTAGGTGTGTACTAAGGTGTTCACTCACACTGAAGTACTTTGCAGATGGCCCCTCAAAATTCTGACTGCTTTCTTCATCACCTGGTTTAAAGATGGGGACAAGAAATACTGTTAGGATTTCAAGGAACAGAACCGGAGAACTTAACATGCAGCAAGACCAATCAGCACCTTCTCTTCTTTTAACACCTCCAGCATCCCTCCCTCTCCTATGTAACACATCTTTCGGAAAGGAAAAATATATACCTGAAAATAGTCTCAAGAACCCTTGGTATCCAGTTCTACCTTCAACTCCCATAACAATAACAAACTTAGTTGGTCTCTAAGGTGTCAGACCTACACGGCTACCTACCTGAATCTTCAACTCCCATGTAACACTAAGCACCAAGAGAAAACCTCTATGCTGAGGTGAGGTATCTATTGCCTTCCAGACGTGGTTGGATTGTAAGTACCATCAACCCAAGCAAAGATGACTAAGGACCAGGGATGGTACAAGTTGTAGTGCAGCAACATCTGGAGGGACATACTTTCTCCATCTTCCCCATCCTGTGAAAATGCCATGCCTCTGTAATCAGTTTTCTCCTTCCTCCCTGATCTGTAATATCTCACTGATACATTCCAACCAACTGTACACATCACCTAAACCTGCATCAGGATGCAGGAAAAGATGGGCCCTGTTCTGATCCAAAAGGGCTCTTTTTATATTCCTACACACTGAAAGGAGACATGTGGGTGGCGCTGTGGTCTAAACCACAGAGCCTAGGGCTTGCCGATCAGAAGGTTGGTGGTTTGAATCCCCGTGACAGGGTGAGCTCCTGTTGTTCGGTTCCAGCTCCTGCCCACGTAGCAGTTCAAAAGCATGTCAAGTGCAAGTAGATAAATGGGTACTGCTCCGGCGGGAAGGTAAACGGCATTTCCGTGCACTGCTCTGGTTCGCCAGAAGCGGCTTAGTCATGCTGGCCACATGACCCAGAAGCTGTCTGCGGACAAACGCCAGCTCCCTCGGCCTATAGAGTGAGATGAGCGCCGCAACCCCAGAGTCGCCCACAACTGGACCTAATGGTCACGGGTACCTTTACCATTTACACACTGAAGGAAACATATAAAGGTACAGTCTCACAGCAAAGTGGAAATATATACCTCTCAATTGGTCCAGGACAACATCCCTGTATGTTTCTGTTCCAAGCGACGAGATGAGTTCAGACTTGAGTGTCAGAGACTCTGCTTTGCGGAAAAAGTAAGACAGAAGTGCTGTTTGTCATATGTGACTGTAAAAATATTCAAAAGCATTAATCTTGTGAAGTAAAGAGCAAATTATCTGGTGGCCCATTAAAAGCTAATAAATGACATGGCCCAGGAAGCCTCATGCCACCATTATTACCCAATGAATCCTCTTTGTAAATTATACACAGGGTTGTTGTTTTTTGCGAATTCATACCATAGTAGCTCATGCCACCATTATTAACCTGTGAGTCTCTCTGTAGATTTTACATGGGGTTTAGGGGGAAATTCATACCACAATATCCGCTTATGAAGAGTTACCTACTGACAAAAGTACAGAGTTGTTATAAACTACAATCTTCAACATCAACTTCGTTGGACTGGTCATGTTGTTCAGATGCCTGATTATCGTCTTCCAAAGCAACTACTCTATCACCAACTTAAGAATGGAAAGGGAAATACAGGTGGACAACTAAAGAGGTTTAAAGACGCTTTGAAGGCAATACAGTAAATAAATATGCAGTATAAGCACAGAAAATTGGGAAACACTGGCCTGCGAGCGCTCCAGTTGGAGAATAGGCTTTACTAAAGGTGTCATGGACTTTGAAGAAGCACAAACTCAGGACGAAAAGGAGAAACAAGCTAAGAGGAAAGCACATTTGGCAAACCCTCACTGTGATTAATTCTCACCAAGAAACCTATGTCCCCACTGTGAAAGGATGTGTGGATCCAGAATTGGACTCTACAGTCACTTACGGACACACCGCTAAGACCGTGTTGATGGAAGACAATCTTATTCAGCTACGAGGGGTCGCCAAAGAGGAAGACATGACATGAATAAATGGCTCAAACAGCAGATTCACACCTCCAACGTCTAACAGCCAGGAGGAATAAAAATGTGCCCTTACCTAGAGAGGCCACCATCTCATAATTCTCCTCCATGACTTCCTTGTGCAGAGCTCTTTGGCCTGGATCCAGCAGAGCCCACTCCTCCTCCGTGAAAAACACAGCCACCTCCTCAAAGGTCAAGAGGGCCTGGAAGAAGAGGAAGAAAACAGAGCTTCTCTTAGATGCCCACCATCCTGACTCAACACAGAGGGAAGCTGGGTTGTCCCATCTGTGCCTCTTCCCTCCTCCCTGCTCCCGTTGCTCTTTCCCTACCTGAGGAAGCTGCCTGGCTCCTCTTTCCACTCCACCTCTAAGAAGAGACCGTTCAGAGGGTGTCTCAGAGGCCATTGCGTTGCCTGTGGAAAAGACGGAGGAGGAGGAGGAGGAGGCGTAAACTGGGCCACTTCTGGGACTCTCTCAGCTGTTGACGAGATGCACTTCAATTCTGGGAGCAGCTTTTTAAGGAGAACAATGCAGAGATGATGATGATGATTATAGTTTATATACCGCCCTATACCCAGATGTCTCAGAACAGTTCACAGAAAGGCGGATTTATTTAGGGTGGGAGACATTTACACAGATAGCATTCCTTTTACAAATTACAAATACCAGGACTAATAAACTAATACCCATAAATTCTAATTACAAAGGCATTGGTACTGGAAGGATGCAATCCTTTCTACAGGAACTTTATAATACTATAAGCTTCCTGAGTTTTTAGGGGGACATTCAGCTTTGGTTTGTAAAGTTCTAGAATCAAATCCCAAACTCTTCACGAAGCTTTGCAAAAAGCATTACAGTCAATACCACTGCTAACCTCGCTTTTCCTTTCCTCCGAACAGCAATCCAGGAAACCAGTTTCTGACCTTTTGATATATTTAGAATAAAGAAGATAAGATAAACTCCTAAATTATGTGCAGAATTTGCAGTCGGAAGAAAAGCAATATCTGGAGTGCATCAGGGTGCAGAAGCCACATCCAAGCGGAGCAGATGGAAATATTTACAGCACTCTATGCGCTAACATGGATTGTACTTTAGGGGACAGAGATATGAAGTTCAGTGGCTTATGGCCCCCTAGTCCTTCCTCTTACGAACCTGTGTGTGTGTTTTTGTGTGTACTCTTTTATCTTCGCTACACTGCGAGGAAGGATAGGAGGAGAAATAATCAGGGGGTCGAAACTGGCCACAGGGCATCCCTCCTCTCCCTGGTGTAAACTGTTATGGAAAAATCCAAGTACGAGGCTACTCAACTACCTGAGGAGAAATAAAAGGAGTCCAGCCACCAACCGGAGCAAAAAAGCAAAGATCAAGTTTATTGCGCAATAGTTTCAAGCCAAGACAGAACAAGACTGAACACCATCGTTTAGGTGACCCCCCCCCCAATTCCATAACAAAGCCCAGCACCTGAACTGCAGGGTAGGGAACCTCAGACCCAGGGGCTAAATTGACCCTCAAGTCCTTTCTCTCTCTCTCTCTCTCTCTCTCTCTCTCTCTCTGGCCCCCAATAATTTCTCAGCGCCACACCCTCTTTCCAACACTTCCCAGCTGCTCCTGGGGGGCTTTTGTGTGGTTGGAAGAAATCCCTGGAAGGCAGGAAGCTCCTGGGCAAAGATCAGAGTGAACTCCATACATAGCTCCACCAACTCTATCCTCTGGCCCTGCCCATTAATGCAAAGTGGCCCCTGGATGGCTGCTCAGGAGCCAATGTGGCCCTTAGGCTGGATAATGGTCTCCACCCCTGTTCCAAACACGAAACAGGCTCTCATCCTGGCTCACCTTGCAGGGTTCTTGTGTGAGCATTGCCCAGGTGGTGGGCTTTGGATCACCTAAGGCCCTCCTGGCAACCTGGATGGGGACGAGGCCAGACAGGAGTGAGGCTGGCAGCACCGGCAGAGAAAGTCCCTCAGCACCTCTGCGATGGGCCAATCCTGCAAGACAGGCCAGATCTCCCACCCCTGGGTGCTTTGAATCTCCTTTCCCCAAGAGGATATCTGGAGAAGCCTCTTTTGGAAAGAAACGGCATCAAATTTGCGCAAGGGGGAGAGATTAATCTCCTTCCCCCCTTTCCTTCAATTCCAGCTGGGGAGGGGGCATTTCTTTAATTCCTCCAGGCTTTGCCTTGAAGCTTTTAAAATGGCTCCTCAGACCTTGATCAGCTTCAAATCCTGCCATCCCTGGGCCCAATTCCCTTGCCAAGCAGGAGGAAAACTGATGAGGTGCTTTTTCATGCTTCAGGAAATTGAAAATGCGCCTCTTTCCTCCAGTATTGGGGAACAAAAGCAGCACAGCAAACCCTCCCCAACTGCACCCCCCAACATGGGAAACCCAACAAGGCTCTTTCCTTTGTGCCAAAGCAACCTCAGCCTCCCAGACTAGGATTTCTGAAAGAGGAGCTGGGGGGGGGCTCCCCCTTTCTTCTCACATCAGCCTCTTTCTTACCCAGGAAGCTCCGGAGGCCGATTTCCCTTGACATTGTCCATCTCTCACCCCCCACCCAACTCGAAATCTCCTCCCTCTCTCCCAATCCAGACGTGACTCTGTTCTCCAGCTGCTTCCACTTCCTCTCCCCTGCTTGCCCTCCCGATCTCCTCCCCACTGAGGCAGGGGCTTCAGCAGCAGATTTCGGAGGGGGGGGGCATATCAGGGTCCTGGAGGAGCTCAGCCCTGCCCTGATGCAGGAGGTAGAGCCTGGGGGGGGGAGGAGGGGGGCAGCAGTGAGAAGGGAGATGGAAGCTGTTAAGCAGAGAGGAGCATCCCTAGGTGGAATGGGGCTGCCACCCCTTTGAACGGAGGAGGACTGACTTCTGAGTCAACATGCACAGGGTGGGGCTGCAAATCCCTTTGTAGTTAAGTTGCACTGGGGGGGGCACCCTTTTGTTGTTTGTCTGAAGTGTCTTCGCCCCCCTCCCATCCCCCCACCATGGGAAGCTGCCTTGATCTCTGAGCTTCAAAAAGCATCTTGCAATGCAAACCCTCCTGGGGGAAAACAAAATCGAAAATTCTTTCTAGTAGCACCTTAGAGACCAACTGAGTTTGTTCCTGGTATGAGCTTTCGTGTGCATGCACACTTCTTCCTCCTGGGGGAGGAGGACCCCACTTTGCAACAGGATGGCCTGCATGATCCAGCCCCCCCCCCAATGATCCCACAGGGAAAGGGCGGAGCCCCTCCCTGCTTTCCTTTCCTCCCCCCCCATCCTCCCGCCTCCTTTCCCAGCCGCCCTGTTTGTAGATTCAGGAAGAGGGAAAGCAAATCCTTCTCCCACCCCCCAACTCCAAATAACCCCCCAATATGCGGCACCTCTTTCTCCTCTTCTCCAAGTCCGCTTCTCTTCCGGGAATGAGGATGGAGACCCCTCCCCTCCAAATAGCCTCCCCCCACCAAAAAAAAGAAAAACAAATTTCCTGCCTCTCTAGGAAGCGGAGCTCATTGACCCAGAGGGAGGGGGAGAGGGAGGAGATCCGCCTCCCCCACCTCCCTGCAAACAGGAATTCCCAGGCAGCAAGCTTTATACAGTATTCCCATTTATTTAGTGATTAATTCATGGGTTCAATTCCTGGCAGCGCCAGGGAAAGACGACCCCCACCCCACCCCCAACTTCTGAAAAGCCCCCTCCTGGAAAGCGGTTCAGAGCAGCAACTTAAAACAACCCTAAAGGCTGAAAGACTGAACAACCTGCGACGAACCTTCCTGCCCGCTACCCCTCTATTACTAAGTGTATTATTTCTGGCAAATAGAAGGGGAAGAAATGGAGGCAGTGAGAGATTTCACTTTCTTGGGTTCCATGATCACTGCAGATGGTGACAGCAGTCACGAAATTAGAAGACGCCTGCTTCTTGGGAGAAAAGCAATGACAAACCTAGACAGCATCTTAAAAAGCAAGACATCACCTTGCCGACAAAGGTCCGTATAGTTAAAGCTATGGTTTTCCCAGTAGTGATAAAGAAGGCTGATCGCCGAAGAATTGATGCTTTTGAATTATGGTGCTGGAGGAGACTCTTGAGAGTCCCATGGACTGCAAGAAGATCAAACCTATCCATTCTCAAGGAAATCAGCCCTGAGTGCTCACTGGAAGGACAGATCCTGAAGCTGAGGCTCCAGTACTTTGGCCACCTCATGAGAAGAGAAGACTCCCTGGAAAAGACCCTGATGTTGGGAAAGATGGAGGGCACAAGGAGAAGGGGACGACAGAGGATGAGATGGTTGGACAGTGTTCTCAAAGCTACGAAGATGAGTTTGGCCAAACTGCGGGAGGCAGTGAAGGATTGTGCCTGGCGTGCTCTCGTCCATGGGGTCGGACACGACTGAACAACAAATTATTTTCTGAGGTGTTTGGGGTCACTTTTTCTATCCACCCTACCTCGATTCTTGAGGTCCGTCTGTGTGGATAATCCCCTTTTATTATAACTAGGGATAACTTAGTAACGGGGTTCTCTTGTCCAGCTGTCGTGGCCTGTTATATATATATATATTGCTCTGGGCTCCTGGGTTGAGAATACCTCTCAGCTCTATACCTCTCTCTAAGAGCGGTAGACTCGTAATCTGGGGAACCGGGTTCATGTCTCCACTCCTCCACATGCAGCTGCTGGGTGACCTTGGGCTAGTCACACTTCTCTGAAGTCTCTCAGCCCCACTCACCTCACAGAGTGTTTGTTGTGGGGGAGGAAGGGAAAGGAGAATGTTAGCCGCTTTGAGACTCCTTCGGGTAGTGATAAAGCGGGATATCAAATCCAAACTCTTCTTCTTCTTCTTCACTTCCTCATGAGCATCCATATATGGCTTGACCAAATAAATGCCTCTTTTCTCTTGGCTCAACAAAAACAAGTTTGTTCTTTATTTCAGAAGTGTGCATCACACGAAAGCTCATACCAAGAACAAACTTTCTCTAAGCGTATGGAAAGAATTCAATAGTTCATCAGCTTGTTTCGCGTATTTCAATAGTTACATTAGTTACTAGAATATAAACTCTTTCAGTATAACCGACTAATCTTCATCCTATCCTAGCCTAACCACCACTATCCTGGCCCCACACCCCTCTTCTCCCTGTCTCCACACACACCCTCCCTCTTCTCAACTGCCAAAACCGCTGTTCCCTCCTTTTAAACTGGGGATCGCCCCACCCCCAAAGGATGAACTGTCTCTCAAAATGAAGGTGGCTTAACTCTTTCTGCGCTGGGATATCATACCTCCTCCACCCTAGGGCCAATCCGTCACAGCCTCCGCCCTCCAGCCCCGCTAGCAGTGCCACCCTCACCCACTTCTTCTCAAGCAGTGGCGCAGCACTGCCATCAAGGGAGCCCTGGCGCCAACAGGAGGCTCGCCGATGGCCTCCCCGCATCCGCAGCCTGGCCCTGCCCGGCAGAGCACGAGGGGCGCCAGAGGGATCTTCACGCCAGGGCACCAGATAGGGTTAAGACAGCCCTGTCCACACCTTCTGGGGGGAAGCTTTTTATCTGACCCCCAAAATCACTAAACAATCTATCCGTCCTCATTCAGCATTTGCCTTAATATAACAATATTTGACCCCATATTCTAGGCTTCAATCTAAAAAATTTATTTGCTTTCTGTTCACAAGCAATAGGAGCTTGGATTAATAACATATGGACCATTGCTCTATCTATCAGAACACTTCACATTCCATCGGTGTCTAATCAAAGGCATCTCCAAAAAAGATACCTTTGACACAATCTTAATGTCAGCAGCAGCAGCAGCAGCAGCAGCAGCAGCACATCATCATCACAGAGGTATTTGTCGAGTAATTCTCCTCCATGACTTACTTGTGCAGTTGTACATTTTAGATAAAAGTTTTTCTTAATTTTTTTGTTATAATTTTTTTATTCAATTTTTCAACAAAAGTAACAAAAGAAAAAAAAAGAAAACATACACAAAAACAATATCAAATCCATAACATAGGATTGTCTAAATCCTGTGACTTGCCCCGCCCGACCCCCGGTTCTTTAGATTTCCTTTTCAACTACATAACATTTCTACTCCAAGTTCTTCTTCTTCTCCCGCCCGTTACAAGTGTTCTTATAATCCTGCCAATGTATTAACCTGTTTACAATACTTTTGCAAATATATAATTAACATTTCCCATTTTAAAAAAAATTTCTTGTCATCTTGCTTTCTGAGCTTTCCAGTTAGTTTTGCCATTTCAGCATAGTCCATTAACTTGGTTTGCCAATCTTCTTTGGTTGGGACTACTTCCTCTTTCCAACTTTGGGCTAACAGTATCCAGGCAGCCATCGTAGCATACAAAAACAATTTATTCTGGTCCTTTGGAACCTTTGGTCCTACAATCTATCTATCTATCTATCTATCTATCTATCTATCTATCTAAAATGTTCCTATTGTGTGCGCAACGGTTACCACCTTGCTCCGTAACCGCTGGACCAAACAGCATCAAATTAGGACACAGCGTTCTCACTGCAACCCTGCTGGAAAAAAATGGATAAAGATCCAAAAAAGACAGTGGTGGGGATTACAACACAAAGAAGAAGCTCAATGGCAGAGCAAGCACAAGAACTAGACCTCCGAGAATTAATTCTGAGTCTGAAAGGCGATATTGGAGAAATAAAACAAGACATCACAGAAATTAAAAAAGAAATGAATGCGATGAATGATAGGTTTAAAGGATTGGAAGGGATGATAGAAAAAATGGAAGGGAAATTGGAAGCAAATGAAAAAGAAAAACAAGAAATTAAAGAACACTTGAAAAGAGTGGAGGAAAAGACTACACAATCTGAAAAGTGCATACAAGACATTCAAACTAAAAACCAAATAACTGAAAATGCTGTGAAAAAACTCTCCAAAGAGAAAAAAGAATGGAAAAAAGACTCAGAAAAAATAAAGAAAGAAATGGAAGAACAGAAAATGATACAGGAGGCAACACAGGATGCACTAGCTATGATACAGATGCAGTTGCGCGAAAAAACTTTGAGATTTAGAAATATAGCAGAAAAGCAAAATGAAGAAATAGAGGCAAAAATAGTGTGTGAGCTGGCGAAATGGCTGGAACTAGAGGAACAAGAGGTGGAAATACGTATAGAAAAAGCCTTTAGGGTTAACTCAAAAAAAGCAAAGATGAACAATTGGCCTGGAGACTGTTTAGTGACATTTACAACTTTGTGGATGAGAAATAAAATCTTACAAACAAAAGGAAAGAGGAAATTAAAGATAGATGGAGAAGAAATAATAATCTTAAAAGAAATCCCTCCCAGGCTGATTCAAAAGAGAAGGAACTATCAGTTTTTAACTAGAGCCTTAAAAGCCAAGAGAATTTTCTTTCGTTGGGAATATCCAGAGGGACTGTTGTTCTCGTTCAAAGGAAAGAGAAGGTTTGAGACTGTGTTGGAAGCAGAAAGGTTTTCAAGAACTTATGCACAGGAACTGGGAGGAGGAAAAATAAAATCTGTCAAAGAACAGCGACACAACCAGGAGGAAGAAGAAGAAGAAGGTATCGCAGAGACCGACGCAGGAGAGGAAGTAGAAGAAGAGGAAGAGGAGGGAGAGCAAAAAGACTGAACTGCACAACGCAATCACATACTCAGATCATCAATCCACACCATTAATTGAACAGTATATTTTAAAAGCTGGGTTGTCTTGTTTTTTATTTATTTACTTGTATCTATTTGAGTGAATAAACATGAAATTAAAGTCGATCTGTTGGAATGTAAACGGTTTGAACAATAAAAAGAAAAGAAATAGGATAACCCACACATTAAAAAAGGAAGGTTGGGACATCATTTGTCTCCAGGAAACGCATGTAAATAAAAAACATGAAAGAGTCTTAAAAAATGATAGATTAGGATTAGAATTTATTTCATCACACCCAAGTAAGAAAAGAAGGGTTGTGATGTATGTAAAAAGTAATTGGGAACCAGAGCTAGTCTGGAATGACAAGGAAGAACTGTAATAGTTAAAACATTAGTAGAAGGGAAAAGATGGTTCTGGGTTGGTATATATGCACCTAATGGGAGTAAAATTGCATTCTTTAAAAATCTGGAAAAACAATTAATGAATTATGTGGGAGAAAGGATAATAATTATGGGAGACCTGAATGGAGTCATCAATCCTGAATTGGACAAAACAACTTCAAAGGAAAAAAAGGAATATAAATTACCGAAAATATTCTCAGTATTGATGGGAAAACTTGATTTGGTAGACGCATGGAGGTATAAATTTCCCATAAAAAAAGAATTCACCTTCTTCTCAAATAGGCATCAAACCGCAAGCAGAATAGACGGTATTTGGATACCGAAAGAGCTGTCATTAAATATACAAAAAATAGAAATTGGACGTCAAACATTTTCAGACCATAACCCAGTAACAATGATACTGGATGAAGAAAAACAAGAGAAAAATAAAAAATGGAGCTTAAATGTGTTCTTATTAAATAACAATAAAATTAAAAAAGGAGCTCAGGAAGTCATGAAAGAATTTTTTGAATTAAACAATAATGAAGAGGTAGAATTAAAAACAGTTTGGGACGCGGGGAAAGCAGTGGCGAGGGCCTACTTTATTCAACAAAATGCCATAAACAAAAGAAATAAGGGAAAAAAACAAAGCGATTCTATTAGAAGAAATAAAAACCAAAGAAAATTTTTTATATAAAACTGGGGAAAAAGAAGTAGAGCACGAATTAAAAATTCTAAGAGCACAATACCATAAGATTATAGAGCAGGAAATGGAGCAACAAATTCAGATCTGGAAATACAGAAATTTTGAATGGGCTAATAAGCCCAGCAAATTATTGAGCTGGAAAATTAATAAGAGAAGGAACGAAAGGTTAATAAATAAGATTAAATCAGAAGGGAAAACTATAAATAAGACAAATGAGATTATGAAAGTTTTTGAAGAATATTATAAGGTTTTATATCAAAAGGAAGCATTACAGGATAGGGATATCAAGGAATTCTTGACTAAACACAAATTACCAAAATTATCACAAGAAAAAATTAACATGCTGAATAAAGAAATCACCCTATCAGAAATAAAGGAAGTAGTTAAAGACATGAAGAAAGGGAAAGCACCAGGACCAGATGGTTTACCAATGGAGTATTATAAGAATTTAGAGGAAGTGATATTAATACCAATGAAAGAATTAATGAATAACAGTCTTAGGAATGGGATAATACCAGCATCATGGGAAGAGGCATTGATAACGCTTATACCAAAACAGAACACTGATTTAGAATCCCCTCAAAATGATAGACCAATATCATTGCTAAATTGCGATTACAAAATCTTCACCAAAATATTAGCCAACAGACTAAGTAACACATTGGATGACCTAATACATAAAGATCAAGTAGGTTTTGTCAAAGGAAGACAAGCTAAAGAAAATATAAGAAACATAATAAATATAATGGAATGTCTAGAAAATAATAGAAGGAAACAAGCTGCAATACTGTCTTTGGATGCAGAAAAGGCTTTTGACAGGGTCTCATGGCAATTCATGAAGAGAGTACTCAAAGAAATAAACTTAGGAGAAAATTTTGAAAGGGCAATTGAGACTATTTATGACAATCAAAAAGCAAGGTTAATAATTAACAAGTTGACAGAAAACATAAATATAACAAGAGGGACGCGGCAAGGTTGCCCCGTCACCACTCCTATTTATAATCGTCTTAGAAATTTTACTAAAAAACAAAAGGGATGATGATAAAATAAAGGGGGTGGTGATAGGAAAAAAGAAGCACAAGATCAAGGCTTTTGCCGACGACATACTTATAACAACGGAAGACCCTTTGAATAGCATCCCAAATGCATTACAGGATATAAAAGAATACGGCAAACTTGCAGGCTTGAAAATAAATTTTGATTAAAAAAAAATGCTCGTAAAAAATTTGGAGGATAGAGAAAAGAGAGAATTACAAGAGCTATCAGGTTTAAAAATTTCTAAGAAGTTAAAGTACTTAGGCATCCAAATAATGACTAACAGCTTAGATCTGGCAAAAGAAAATTATGGGGGGAAATGGAAACAAATAAGAAATAAATTGGAACTATAGTCCAAATTAAAAATCTCATTATTAGGTAGAATATCACTTGTTAAAATGGGGGTATTATCCAAGATGAATTACTTATTTCAGAACCTACCACTGTTAGGAGGGACTGGCTACTTCAAAGAATGGAAGCAAGACATCACCAAATTTATTTGGAATGGTAAGAAGCCACAAATTAAATATAAAAACCTAATTGATCACAGGGAAAGAGGAGGGTTCGGGCTACCGGACCTAGAGCTTTATCATGATGCGGCAGCATTATATTGGATTAAAGATTGGATAGAGTTAAAGAATAATGATCTATTAGACTTGGAGAGCGATGGATTAGGTTTCAGTTGGCACTGGTATCTTATGAAAGAAAAAATAAACAAACAAAATGTATTTATGAATAATATGAATAATATTATTAGAAAAGCATTGTATTGTACAGAGTTTTGGTCCTGTGTCCTTTTGGGGATTGTACAGAGTTTGGTCATTGTACACACACTTGGGGACAGCATTGTACACTGTGTCACTGTGGCCCCCCCCGGCACATTGCTTTGAGATGCTCTGGAACGGCCCCTTCTTCCCTGTGCCCCCTTCCCTCCTCATGCAAGACGTGCAGCTGGGAACAGAGCCTTTCCTGGTTATGCCACTAAATACCCCTTTTATTTCTCCTGCCACCAAATATATCTATGCACAATATATCTATAAATCAAAAGAATAGATGAGGGTTTCAAGATTGCCTTGGGCATATAAGTAGGTGCTTTCAGTCTTTCTGTGTCTTCATGGTTCCATTATTGCAATTATAACAGTGGGGGGTTATGCTGCTGTTGCTACAATATTAATCTAACTCTGCTTCCAAAGCAACACCCCCAGTCTCAGCTCCACTTTGTGCAACTCTCCATCCCCAGAAACAAACATTTCCAACTCCTTCCACCAAACACCAAAAACAAGCTTACTCTCAGTCGATCCTCATTCAGAAGCAACACTCCAGACTCACACACTCCCCCTCCCTATCTAACAGTACATTAAATATTATATTATGCTTACTATGGTGAAATGTTACCTTCATTACTTTAAATACATGTCTAGACAACATTACATACAAAACAACAAAAGCTCACATAGGCTGCATGCAATTAAGATTGATTTCCTTGTTACTGATGTGAAAAGAAAGTGTCAACTTGGAGAGAAACAGGTTCTACACTCTAAAAAGCGTTTCACAATAGCCAAAGCAGATTCCACCCTCCTTCTAAACCATTTCTCTTCTTTGAGTTAATTGATGGCCAGTAGAGTATCCATTCTTACAGCTCTTACTCCTCAGAGTCTTTTGATGGTTTTTAAGACTTCCACTACAACAGAACCTTTATCCCAGGCGTCGGCAAGGTTATCCGGCCATGGGACGGATCAAGCCCACAGAGAGTGTCCGTGAGCTGGACATGCACAGCGCAATGCTGGAAATCGCTTCTGAGCATGCCGTGGCACCAGAAATCACTTGTGCCTATGCCCAGACACTGAAAATTGCGCCTGTGCAGAAGCGATTTTCTGTGTCTGGACATGCACAGATGCAATTTCCGGAGCTGCCCGGCAGGCGGGCAGCTCGTGGGCTGGTAAAATGGTCTTCTCCCGTGTGAATCCGTTGATATTTTCTAAGGCGTCCACTCTGAAGCTCTTTCCACACTTCATGCATTTAAATGGTTTCTCCCCTGTGTGAGTCCGTTGATGTTTTCTAAGGTGTCCACTCTCAAGCTCTTTCCACACTCCATGTTTCCAGTCTTGATGAATTCTGACTGTAGCTCTTGTCCACACTCTGACAATGCATTTAAATGGTTTCTCCCCTGTGTGAGTCCGTTGATGTTTTCTAAGGTGTCCACTCTGACTGAAGCTCTTTCCAGGTTTCTCCCCTTTGAGTCCGTTGACAAGGTGTCTCCATGCATTTAAATGGTTTCTCCCCTGTGTGAGTCCGTTGATGTATTCTTAGTGTTCCACTAGTAGTGAAACTCTTTCCACATTCCATGCATTGAAATGGTTTCCCCCCCGTGTGAGTCCGTTGATGAATCGTAAGGTCTCCACTCTGACTGAAGCTCTTTCCACACTCAATACATTTAAATGGTTTCTCCCCTGTGTGAGTCCGTTGATGTATTCTAAGGTGTCCACTCTGACTGTAGCTCTTTCCACATTCCATGCATTTAAATGGTTTCTCACTCTTGTGAGTGCGTTGATGAATTCTAAGGTGTCCACTGTGACTGAAGGTCTTTCCACACTCAATACATTTAAATGGTTTCTCCCCTGTGTGAGTCCGTTGATGTATTCTAAGGTTTCCACTCTGACTGTAGCTCTTTCCACACTCCATGCATTTAAATGGTTTCTCCCCTGTGTGAGTCCGTTGATGAATTATAAGTGCTCCACTGTCAATGAAACTCTTTCCACATTCCATGCATTTAAATGGTTTCTCCCCTGTGTGAGTCCGTTGATGTTTTCTTAGTGTTCCACTAGTAGTGAAACTCTTTCCACACTCCATGCATTTAAATGGTTTCTCCCCTGTGTGAGTCCGTTGATGTTTTCTAAGGTGTCCACTCTCACTGAAGCTCTTTCCACACTCCATGCATTTAAATGGTTTCTCCCCTGTGTGAGTCGCTTGATGAATTATAAGTGCTCCACTGTCAATGAAACTCTTTCCACATTCCATGCATTTAAATGGTTTCTCCCCTATGTGAGTCCGTTGATGTTTTCTAAGGTGTCCACTCTCACTGAAGCTCTTTCCACACTCCATGCATTTAAATGGTTTCTCCCCTGTGTGAATCCGTTGATGTTTTCTAAGGTGTCCACTGTGACTGAAGCTCTTTCCACACTCAATACATTTAAATGGTTTCTCCCCTGTGTGAGTCCGTTGATGTATTCTAAGGTGTCCACTCTGACTGTAGCTCTTTCCACACTCCATGCATTTAAATGGTTTCTCCCCTGTGTGAGTCCGTTGATGTATTCTTAGTGTTCCACTAGTAGTGAAACTCTTTCCACATTCCATGCATTGAAATGGTTTCCCCCCCGTGTGAGTCCGTTGATGAATCGTAAGGTGTGCACTCTGACTGAAGCTCTTTCCACACTCAATACATTTAAATGGTTTCTCTCCTGTGTGAGTCAGTAGATGAATTGTAAGTCCTCCACTCTGACGGAAGCGCTTTCCACACTCTATGCATTTAAATGGTTTATCACCTGTGTGAATCCGTTGATGAATTCTAAGTTTTCCACTCTGACTGAAGCTCTTTCCACATTCCATGCATTCAAATGGTTTCTCACCTATGTGAGTTTGTTGATGAATTCTAAGTGCTCCACTTTCAATGAAACTCTTTCCACATTCCATGCATTTATATGGTTTCTCACCCATGTGAGTGCGTTGATGAATTCTAAGTGCTCCACTTTCAATGAAACTCTTTCCACATTCCATGCATTTAAATGGTTTCTCCCCTTTGTGAGTCCGTTGATGAATTCTAAGGTGTCCACTGTGACTGAAGCTCTTTCCACACTCAATACATTTAAATGGTTTCTCCCCTGTGTGAGTCCGTTGATGTATTCTAAGGTTTCCACTCTGACTGTAGCTCTTTCCACACTCCATGCATTTAAATGGTTTCTCCCCTGTGTGAGTCCGTTGATGTATTCTTAGTGTTCCACTAGTAGTGAAACCCTTTCCACATTCCATGCATTGAAATGGTTTCTCCCTCGTGTGAGTCCGTTGATGAATTGTAAGGTGTGCACTCTGACTGAAGCTCTTTCCACACTCAATACATTTAAATGGTTTCTCCCCTGTGTGAGTCCGTTGATGAATTGTAAGTTTTAATTTCTCAGTGAAGCTCTTTCCACACTCCATGCATTTAAATGGTTTATCCCCTGTGTGAGTCCGTTGATGCATTCTAAGGCTTCCACTTTTAGTGAAGCTCTTTCCACACTCCATGCATTTAAATGGTTTCTCCCTCGTGTGAGTCCGTTGATGAATTCTAAGGACTCCACTATAAGTGAAGCGCTTTCCACATTCCATGCATTTAAATGGTTTCTCCCCCATGTGAGTCCGTTGATGAATTCTAAGGTGTCCACTCTGACTGAAGCTCTTTCCACACTCCATGCATTTAAATGGTTTCTCCCCCGTGTGAGTCCGTTGATGAATTCTAAGGTGTCCACTCTGACTGAAGCTCTTTCCACACTTCCATGCATTTAAATGGTTTCTCCCCCGTGTGAGTCCGTTGATGAATTGCAAGTTTTCCTCTCTCAGTGAAGCTCTTTCCACACTCCATGCATTTAAATGGTTTCTCCCCCGTGTGAGTCCGTTGATGAATTGTAAGTCCTCCACTCTGACGGAAGCGCTTTCCACACTCTATGCATTTAAATGGTTTATCACCTGTGTGAGTCCGTTGATGAATTGTATGTTTTAATTTCTCAGTGAAGCTCTTTCCACACTCCATTCTTTCAAATTGTTTTTCCTCTCTCTTTTCACACTCCATGTATTTAAATGTTTTCTTGGTTATTCCTATTGAACATGGCCCACCAGAATTCTGACTGTCTTCTCCATTGTCTTCTTTCGACCAGGGGAAGGGGGAGAAAATCCTATTTGTTTTCTAGGAAGAGAACAGAGGAATATTACACACATCAATCAGCACCTGCTCTTATTTTAACATCTCATACATTCTCTCTTGTCCAAATACCAAAAGATTTGTTGCTAAATATACAAAAAATAGAGATTGGACCCCAAACATTTTCAGACCACAACCCAGTAATGATAACACTTGATGGAGGAAAACAAGAGAGAAACAAAAAATGGAGCTTAAATGTGTTTTTATTGAACAATAATAAAATCCAAAGAGGAGCCCAGGAAGTAATGAAAGAATTTTTTGAATTAAATAACAATGGAGAAGTAGACCTAAAAACTGTGTGGGACGCGGGGAAAACAGTGGTGAGGGGGTACTTTATCCAACAAAATGGTGTAAACAAAAGAAACAGAGAAAAGTATAAAGAGACCTATTAGAAGAAATAAAAAATAAGGAAAAAACCCTATATAAAATGGGTAAAAAAGGAATAGAGCTTGAAATAAAAATTCTAAGAACACAATATCAAAATATGATAGACCAGGAAATGGAGCAACAAATCCAATTTTGGAAATATAAGAATTTTGAATCGGCCAATAAGCCCAGTAAATTATCGAGTTGACAAATAAACAAAAGAAAAAATGAAAGATTAATAAATAAGATTAATTTAGATGGGAAGATTATAAATAAAACAAATATAATTATGAAAGTGTTCGAAGAATACTACAAATTATTATATCAAAAGGAAGTGATACAGGATAGTGATATTGACAAGTTTCTGTCAAAGTACAAATTACCTGCTTTGTCATCAGAAAAAGCCAGTATGTTGAATAAAGAAATTACCCTAATGGAAATGAAAGAGACAATCAAAGAAATGAAAAAAGGGAAAGCACCAGGCCCAGATGGGCTACCAATTGAATATTATAGGAGTTTGGAGGAAATTATACTGCCACCGCTAAAAGAGTCAATGAATAATAGTCTTATGAATGGCACAATACCAGCATTGTGGAAAGAAGCGTTGATAACACTAATACCGAAACAGAACTCAGACCCAGAATCACCCAAAAACTACAGGCCAATATCGTTGTTAAATTGCGATTATAATTTTTTTGCCAAATATTAGCCAATAGATTAAGTAACACATTGGATGATTTAATACATAAGGACCAAGTAGGCTTTGTGAAAGGAAGACAAGCTAAAGAAAATATAATAAATATATTGGAATGCCTAGAAAATAATAGAGGAAAACAAGCAGCAATATTGTCATTAGACGCGGAAAAAGCATTTGACAGGGTCTCGTGGCAGTTTCTGATGAGATTATTAAAAGAGATAAACCTAGGAGATAAATTCGAAAGAGCAATTAAGACCATATACGAGAGTCAAACAGCAAGATTAATAATTAACAGTGAATTGACAGAAAGCATAAACATAACCAGAGGGACATGGCAAGGCTGCCCCCTGTCACCACTCCTCTTTATAATTGTCTTAGAAACTCTGCTAAAAAACATAAGAGAAGATGAAAAAATAAGGGGTGTGGTGATAGGGAAAAAGAAACATAAGATCAAGGCCTTTGCCGATGATATACTCATTACAACGGAAGACCCTTTGAATAGTATCCCGAATGCACTAAATAAAATAAATGAATATGGTAAACTCGCGGGCTTGAAAATTAATTATGATAAAACAAATATGCTTGTGAAAAATTTGGCAGATAGAGAAAAAAGGGAGCTACAACAGCTTTCTGGGCTAAAAATTTCAAAGAAAATAAAATATTTAGGCATCCAAATGACGATTATGGGCTTAGATTTGGCACAAGAAAACTACATGGAAAAATGGAAGCAAATAAGAAACAAACTGGAGTCATGGTCTAAATTAAAAATATCCTTACTAGGCAGAATTTCAATAGTCAAAATGTCGGTATTAGCAAAAATGAATCATTTATTTCAGAATTTACCATTGTTAGGAGGGAAAAGCTATTTCAAAGATTGGAAAAAAGACATCTCCAAATTTATATGCAATGGCAAGAAGCCTCAAATCAAATATAAAATATTAATTGATCACAGGGAAAGAGGTGGGTTTGGGTTACCGGACCTAGAACTGTACCACGATGCAGCAGCGTTGTCCTGCATTAAGGATTGGATGGAATTAAAAAACAATGATTTATTGGACTTGGAGAGTGATGGGCTTGGATTTCGATGGGACTGGTACCTTATGAGGGGGAAAATAAACAAGCAAAATGTGTTTATGAATAACCCCGCCCCTGCCCCAAATCCCGCCCTCCCTTCCCAGCTGCCCTGTTTGCAGATTCAGGGGGAAGAAAAGCGCAACCTTGTCTCTCTCCCCCAGAATATATATATTTCTTTTGCACATTTTTTCCCTCCTCCTCCTCTGCAGACCTGCTGAGGAGGAGGAGGGAAAAAAGGTGATGCAGTGTGATGCAGCAGCTAAAACAGTATGATGCAGCAGCTAAAAAAGCCAATGCAATTCTGGGCTGCATCAATAGATCAAGGGAAGTAATAGTACCACTGTATTCTGCTCTGGTCAGACCTCACCTGGAATACTGTGTCCAGTTCTGGGCACCACAGTTCAAGAAGGATACTGACAAGCTGGAACGTGTCCAGAGGAGGGCAACCAAAATGGTCCAAGGCCTGGAAACGATGCCTTATGAGGAACGGCTTAGGGAGCTGGGTATGTTTAGCCTGGAGAAGAGAAGGTTAAGGGGTGATATGATAGCCATGTTCAAATATATAAAAGGATGTCATATAGAGGAGGGTGAAAGGTTGTTTTCTGCTGCTCCAGAGAAGCGGACACGGAGCAATGGATTCAAACTACAAGAAAGAAGATTCCACCTAAACATTAGGAAGAACTTCCTGACAGTAAGAGCTGTTGGACAGTGGAATTTGCTGCCAAGGAGTGTGGTGGAGTCTCCTTCTTTGGAGGTCTTTAAGCAGAGGCTTGACAGCCATCTGTCAGGAATGCTTTGATGGTGTTTCCTGCTTGGCAGGGGGTTGGACTGGATGGCCCTTGTGGTCTCTTCCAACTCTATGATTCTATGCTCCTCTTCTGGGAATGTGGATGGAGGCCCCTCCCCCTCCAATCTTGGCTCCCCCCTCCGGGAAGAATGAGTGACGCCTCCCTCCCAGAATACATAAATCCTCCTCCTTTCAAACCAGCTCCGTTATTCTGTTTCTTTCCTGAGAAGGTCCCAGGTTCGATCCCCGGAGACGGCAGGGAAAGAGACGCCCCTGCCCCCCCACCTCCAAAAAAGTCCACCGGGGCACGAAGGTGTCACAGCTTACACCCCCCCTTTTATCTCTTTTAATCCCTTGCTGGGAGGCGGGGGTCCGGTTATTTCCACACCCATTTCCCAATGGTGGGGGGGGGGCCGGGCCGTGGAGTAGGGTGTCCCCGTTACAACAGCCCTGCAAAGTAGAGCGGAGTTGTGGGGCTTGGAAGAGTGATTTACGACAACCTTAAAGGGTAGTCCACTGTCGTCATTACGGGTGCCTTTTAAAAATAGGGGCTGGTGTTTGAACTTGAGCTTGCTAATAATTATTTATTTATTATTTGTACCCCAGTCACTCTGGGGCGGGAGGGGCGCAGCTCAGTGGCAAAGCAGTTGTACCCCTTTTTTTGGATCCCAGCTATGAGAGGGAGACCCCCCTCCTGACTCGAACCAGGATCCTGCAATGTGCTCTGCCAAAGCAACATCAGCCTGCCAGACTAGGATTTCTGAAAGGGGAGCTGGGGGGGGCTCCCCCATCTTCTCACATCAGCCTCTTTCTTACCCAGAAAGGGAAAAGGGTAAAACGCGGATCTAGACGGATCCTCATGGATCCTCCACATTTTTACAAATAACTCCAAAAAATTTAGTGTCAAATCACATCTAGAAGCCACGCCTACAGTCTGGAGTATAAAAAACGGGAATCCAACACTTTGCTGCGCTGTAGCACCACAAAAACATAGATCCGAGGCATGGATCCACATGAATTCATATGATTTTTATATTGAAACAAAATAAAACCACCATGATACTCTAGACCAAATATTAATCTATAGGCAGCACCAAAAAAATCACGTTTCCACTATTCCGTGAGGCCGCAATGGCGCAAAAACATGGTTCTGAAGCGCGGATCCTCACGGATCCTCACCCTTTTTGCACTGGGCCACATCAAACTCACCGGCAAATCACACATCATAGCCAGGGGCACAGCCTGCACCAAGAAAATCTCAGATCCACTGCTTCCTGGCGACACCACGGCCCAAAAACGTGGTTCTGAAGCACGGATCCCCACGGATCCTCGCCCTTTTTGCACTGGGCCACATCAAACTCACCGGCAAATCACACATCATAGCCAGGGGCACAGCCTGCACCACAAACATCATGGATCCACCGCTTCCTGGCGACACCACGGCCCAAAAACGTGGTTCTGAAGCGCGGATCCTCACGGATCCGCACCCTTTTTGCACTGCGGCCACATCAAACTCACCGGCAAATCACACATCATAGCCAGGGGCACAGCCTGCACCACAAAAAACACGGATCCACAGCATCCTGGCGACATGGTGGACCAGAAATGTGGTTCTGAAGCACGGATCCTCACGGATCCTCACCCTTTTTGCACTGGGCCACACCAAACTCACCGGCAAATCACACATCATGTCCAGGGGCACAAAACACAGGTCCACGGCATCCTGGCAACACCATGGACCAAAAACGTTGTTTTCAAGCACGAATCCTCATGGTTTTTGCATTGGGGGACCCCAAATTCACCCTTAATTCAAATATCTTGTACATAACCACAAATCTAACCACAAAATGCATGGATCTACTGCTTCGTGGTCCTGGCCAGATGCTGCCCTGGATATAATGGCCAATATTTAGGTCTGTGTGCTGGGATGCAGGAAACGGAGTCGGCTGAATCTCAATCCATTAAAGATGGGGGTCCAATGGCTTGGCCGGAATGATTTTGGTTCGGTTTGCCAGCTCCCAGCTCTTGATGATGCACAATAGTCACCTGTACCCGCCATCAGGAGTCTGGGTGTGATCCTGGATGCTTTTGTCTCTATGGAGGCACTGGTCACAAATGTAGCCAAACTGGCATTTTAAAATCTTTACAGGTTAGGCAATTGGTACTGTACCTGTCTCTTTCCAACCTAGCCATGGTGATCCATGAAGCAGTCACCTGCAGTCTAGACTACTTTAACTTGCTCTACGCCTGAGCTGGGGTGGGCGGAGTATAAATGTGATAGATAGATAGATAGATGGTAGACAGACAGACAGACAGATAGATAGATACGCAGGGCTACTCTTGAGACTACTCTAGAAACTCCAAATGGTCTAAAATGCAGGTGCATGAGTTCTTACTCGGACTTTGTGGAGAGCCCACATTCAGTTGGTGGTTCATCAGCTGGATTGGCTCCAGGTGGAGTATCAAATCAGGTTCAAGGTTTTGGTGCTAACCTTTAAAGCCTAAACAGTCTGTAACCTTTCTTATCTGTGGGAATTATCTTCCAATACATCCCCCAAAGAGGGTGATGCTTATCTAACAGCAACCTACTGGTGGTCCCTGGCCCAAAACATATCCAGCTGTCCCAACCAGAGCCAGAGCCTTTTTGGTGGAACGCTTTGTCTAATGAGACCAGGGCTCAGCGCAATGTATCTCAGTTATCTCACTCGCTGGGTCATCACCTTGTAGTGGCGAGTGGGCTTGCACATTCCTATGGCCCTTGTGAGCGACGCAGGGTCACCCAAGGCAGTAAGGTCAAAGGGAAGGAGCTAGACAAAGAATGATCCAAGAAGTCCTCAACGGCAGAATAGGCGGATGTAAACAAGCGGTATGTTACAATGGCTGTGAAGGCAGATGAAGGCTGCAGCAGATAAGATCTACCAGTTTGTCATGACTACTCATGCCATTGGAACAGAGCCCTACTGCAAAGACACTGCGTTGGTCATTGTGCACTGATCTACACACCTAAAACAAATTCACGCACAGGCATCTTCCAAAAACCCAACCCAAACCCCCAAAAGTCCCATGGTGATTGGCAAATGGTAACGGGGGCAGGATCATGAAATCTGGAAGCCCCTAGTCATGAACTGGCACATGGGCGGTAGATACAGATTCAGTTGTTCTGACTCAAGGAACGAGGCAGTTGAGCAGCTCTGCAGCTGTATCCATGACTGAGCAGCCCTTTTAGGATCCACTCTGCTCACCCCAAAAAGGGGGAGGGGCTAGGAAAGGTGGCCTAAACATAGTCTGCTTCCCCTTTTCCCTGTCTGGATTACTGCACCCAGTGAGGTCACCACCCAGTGGTCGTAAAAGACAATCCAACTTTGGAACATGGAACATACGGACTTTGTCAGATAATACAGATAACGAGCGTCCTGAATACAGAACTGCCATCATTGCAAGAGAGCTGCAGCGTTTTAACATCAATATTGCAGCGCTTCAAGAGATTCGAAGAGCAGGCGAGGAACAGCTGAAGGAAGAAAAAGGAGGCTACACATTCTTCTGGAAAGGTCTATCTGTACAAGAACCTTCAATACATGGGATAGGCTTCGCTATCAAAAACGACCTTGTGAAGCTCCTGTCAGAAGTCCCTACCAGCATTACTGAGCAACTCTCAACCCTTCAAATAAAGCTCACCAAAAACCAACAGGCTACTATTATAAGCGCTCATGCACCAACACTGGATGCTGATGAAGACATGAAATAAATTTTTTACTCTCAGCTGGATACCATCCTATCAGAGACACCTAAGGAAGATAAAATTATCCTCCTGGGTGATTTTAATGCAAGAGTTGGGCGAGATTTCGATCTGTGGCCTGGGACTATTGGGAAAGAAGGAGTTGGCAACAGCAACCAGAACGGAATTTTACTTTTGATGATATGTGCAGCGCACAACCTTGTTATTACCAACACACTCTTTTGACAGAAAAATAAATGGAGGCATGAAAGTCTTCTTCACCATCGCTATCGCCACTTGGTAGGCTTGACGTTGAGCTCTAACCAGTGTCAGAATGAGTTTTCTGCCACCGACGCTCTAGCTGTCTCAGCGACCGTTTCCTCACCCTCAGCTCTGGAGAAAACCATGGGGCTGTCCGGGCTCCATGCAATCGGAGAGGGCGCCTCAGAACCAGACAGTCGATAGCCCTGGTTAACTCCGCATTCCAGCGAGCCACCAGGAAATCAGATGAAAAGCCCTCAACATGGGATAAAGCATCCCCTACCACTCTCTGGAAACCATTTGGACCCATTAAGTGACAGGGGCGGACCATCCAAATCGGTCCCACCTCCCTGCAGAGGGGAAGGGTTGCGGAGAAGTCCAGTTGCACCAGGAAGTGATCCGACCATGGCACTTCTTTTGTTTTGCTTTTACTTAATGTCAGATCACCAGCATCCATAGAGGTGAGCACCAGATCTAAGGCATGTCCGTGACTATGAGTTGGGCCAAACTTATTCAGGGACAGCTCCATGGAGGCCATGCTTTCCACGAAGTCCCGAGCAGCCCCTTGTAAGGTCGTGTCGGCATGGATGTTAAAATCCCCTAGGACAACCAAACTAGGTGTCTCCAGGAGAACATCCGCCACGACCTGAAGCAGCTCGGGCAGGGAATCCTTGGTGCAGCGGGGAGGTCGGTACACCAAAAGGAATCCTGTACTGCCCCTATTGCCCAACTTCCAGAACATGCACTCAGAGAACTGGGTATTTCCAGTAGGACACCTGATGCAAGCTAGTGACTTCCTAAAAATCACTGCAACCCCCCCTCCCCACCCACATGACCTGGGTTGCTGTGCATAACAGAAACCTGGTGGACAACCAGATGCTAAGACAGGCCCATCTGCTTCATCCAACCAAATCTCTGTTACACATGCCAGGTGAAGTCCTCCATCCACAATCAAGTCAGGGATGGCAGTGGTCTTATGAATCATTGTCCTAGCATTGCACAGCAGCACCTTCAGGTCGTGTGGGTTTCCCTTGTTGAGCACAAATATAACATTGAATCACAATGGTACAAAATAACTCAGCAAGCTGACATTCATAGAATCATAGAATCAGAGTTGGAAGCAGAGGTGTAGAAAGCCTCTGGGGCACTAGGGGCAGCATTGCCATGGAGGCACCCCCTGGGGGCGGGACGTCGTGACGCCATGACACCATGACATGATGCATGCGTCAGGACGCATGCGTCAGGACCCGCCGAGCGAACGCCAGCTCCTGTGGCTTCCCTGTCTGTGCTGCTTTAAAAATCCGGGCATGCGCAGTCCATCTCAGCCGGCGCTGCTGCTCCGGGGCGACCCGCCAAGTGAGCGCTGGCTCCTGGGGCTTCCCCACCCGTGCTGTAGCAGCACGGATGGGGGAGCCCCAAAAGCCGCCGATCTCGCAGGGCAGCCCCATAGCAGCGGCGGTGGGTGGACCCCGGATGGGCCGCAGGGCAGAGCGGCTTCGCTCCGCGGCTTACTCCGCGCCACCGGCGGGGCGGGGCTGGCCCAAGTGTCACCCCTGCCCTCCCCTGGAATCTGGGGCAGACCGCCCCCCGCCGCCCGTCTCTACGCCCCTGGTTGGAAGAGACGACAAGGGCCATCCAGTCCAACCCCCTGCCAAGCAGGATACACCATCAAAGCATTCCTGACAGATGGCTGTCAAGCCTCCGCTTAAAGACCTCCAAAGAAGGAGACTCCACCACACTCCTTGGCAGCAAATTCCACTGTCGAACAGCTCTTACTGTCAGGAAGTTCTTCCTAATGTTTAGGTGGAATCTTCTTTCTTGTAGTTTGAATCCATTGCTCCTGTCCGCTTCTCTGGAGCAGCAGAAAACAGCCTTTCTCCCTCCTCTATGTGACATCCTTTTATATATTTGAACATGGCTATCACATCACCCCTTAACCTTCTCTTCTCTAGGCCAGCTCCCTAAGCCGTTCCTCATAAGGCATCGTTTCCAAGCCTTTGACCATTTTGGTTGCCCTCCTCTGGACACGTTCCAGCTTGTCAGTATCCTTCTTGAACTGTGGTGCCCAGAACTGGACACAGTATTCCAGGTGAGGTCTGACCAGAGCGGAATACAGTGGTACTATTACTTCCCTTGATCTAGATGCTATACTCCTATTGATGCAGCCCAGAATTGCATTGGCTTTTTTAGCTGCTGCATCACACTGTTGACTCATGTCAAGTTTATGGTCTACCAAGACTCCTAGATCCTTTTCACATGTACTGCTCTCAAGCCAGGTGTCACCCATCCTGTATTTGTGCCTTTCATTTTTTTTTGCCCAAGTGTAGTACTTTACATTTCTCCCTGTTAAAATTCATCTTGTTTGCTTTGGCCCAGTTCTCTAATCTGTTAAGGTCATTTTGAAGTGTGATCCTGTCCTCTGGGGTATTAGCCACCCCTCCCAATTTGGTGTCATCTGCAAACTTGATCAGGATGCCCTCAAGCCCATCATCCAAGTCATTGATAAAGATGTTGAATAAGACTGGGCCCAAGACAGAACCCTGTCACTTCTCTCCAGGATGAAGAGGAGCCATTCATGAGCACCCTTTGGGTTCGGTCAGTCAGCCAGTTACAAATCCACTGAATGGTAGCATTGTCTAGCCCACATTTTACCAGCTTCTTTACAAGAATATCATGGGGCACCTTGTCAAAGGCCTTGCTGAAATCAAGATAGGCTACATCCACAGCGTTCCCTTCATCTACCAGGCTTGTAATTCTGTCAAAAAATGAGATCAGGTGAGTCTGACATGACTTATTTTTCAGAAACCCATGCTGACTTTTAGTGATCACAGCGTTCCTTTCTAGGTGCTCACAGACCGTTTGCTTAATGATCTGCTCTAGAATCTTTCCTGGTATTGATGTCAGGCTGACTGGGCGGTAATTGTTTGGGTCTTCTCTTTCCCCCTTTTTGAAAATAGGGACAACATTTGCCCTCCTCCAGTCTGCTGGGACTTCGCCTGTTCTCCAGGAATTCTCAAAGATTACTGCCAGTGGTTCTGAAATCACCTCTGCCAGTTCTTTTAATACTCTTGGATGTAGTTCATCTGGCCCTGGAGACTTGAATACATCTAAACTAGCCAAGTATTCTTGTATTACCTCCTTACTTATTCTGGGCTGTGTTTCCCCTGCTGAATCATCTGCTCCGTATTCTTCAGGTTGGGCATTGTTTTCTTTTTTGCAAGCAAGCCGCGGAGCGGGGCCGCTCCGCCCTGTGGCCTGCCCGGGACCCACCCACCAGCGCCACTATGGCGCGGCACGCATGTGCTGTGCGTCGCACTCAGTGATGGGCCAGCGCCAAGAAAAACCTGAAGAAGAAGAAAAAGGAAAGGAAAGCAGCACAAGCGGCTGCTTCCCTTTCTTTTTTCTTTTTTTAGGAAGGGAGAAGAAAAGCGTGTGGCGGCCAAAGAGCAGACTGCGCTCCATAGCGCATGCGCCATGACGTCACCGTGACGTCACTATGCATACGCTACAGAGCGATGCCCCCACCCCCAGAGGGCGCCGCTTGGCTTGCCATCCCCGGCAGTCAAGCGGCTCGGTACGCCGCTGGGCATGAGGACACAGGCAGGCACACATTAGCAACTGTGTTGCTCACGCAACTTGGGGCTGGGGCTGGCCAGCCTTTATCTGCCCCGAGGCATAGGGCAGCCCTGATCCTCCGGTGACTTGCCTCTCCTTCTGGCCTGGAGGCAAGCACTCCTCCTGCAGGAACTTAGCTCCCTTTGCCTCTCTGCCCTGAGCCTCTGCAGCTCAGGAGAGGCTGGTGGGTTACCGGACCCAGGGGCAGCCTCAGCTTCCCCTGACGGGGCTGAGAGTGGAGCAACTGCAGGCAATGGGTCCTCCATCCCATCAGGAGCCAGAGCAGACTCCGCTGATACCTGCACCTGAGGATCCAGTACAGGTGAGGACCCTTCAGACTCAAGCCCCAGCCCCGGCTCAGCTGGTTCTGGAGACGGGGAATCCTGTGCATGCTGGGATACCACAGGTTCAGCATCCGAGTCTGAATCCCAGGCCATCACATTGGGTTGCGAATGTGATCCATGAGGGAGGCACGTTCGCAACCTGCAGCATTTGCAACCCGCAGTGCCATGTCTGCGCACGCGCGTGACGTGATTTGGTGCTTGCACATGCACGTGACGTCATTTTGTGCTTCTGTGCATGTGCAAAGCGCAATTTAGTGCTTCTGCGCATGCCCGAGCGCCAAAACCCAGGGTTCGGGGCGGTGTGCAACCTGAAATTGTGCAACCTGAAGAGGCTGTAACCCGAGGTATGACTGTACCATCAAAAGAACATTTTTGTACAGTCATACCTCATATTACAGCTGCTTCAGGTTATGTGTTTTCAGGTTGTGGACTGCGGGAAACCCGGAAGTAACCGAACGGGTTACTTCCAGGTTTCGCTGCTCGTACATGCGCAGAAGCGCTAAATCGCACTTAATGCCTGCGCAGAAGCGCCAAATCACACCGGCGCCCGCGCAGATGCAGCGCTTCAGGATGTGAATGCTGTGGGTTGCGGACGTGCTTCCATCACGGATTGCATCCACAACCCGAGGTTCCACTGTACCAGTTTAGTTTTAGGGCTTAATTTGCAGTGGATTTTATTCCTTATTCATAATTGTTCTCATTGCTCCACTGTAACCTGTTCTTAAAATTTTTGCATCCATTTTGTCATACAAGGTTTTGCTTGTTTGGACTTGGTGTCATATTTGAGTAATAGTTTATAAATTTTACCCAAAAGGTAGACCTCTGTTATGATGGACTCAAATTTTGTCTTTTCAATGATTGAACTGTCTTTCTTGAATCTGGATATTAGTTGAGAGTAAGCAAACAGATTCATATTTCTTCTCTTCTTTAATACTTCAGCATGAATTTGATCTGTTCTTGAAGACGAACCATATCTTGGTACAATATATAGTTGTACATTCTCCTCTTGGCTCTAATAAAAATGTTCCGGTGGTCACATTAACAGTGCAGGTGAGGGTATTTTTGTGTTTAATGTGGTGCAACTCATGATTTTTGTGCTGCAGGTTGTGCCCGGGGCTATGATGTGTGATTTTCCGGTGACTTCTGGGTGGCCCAGTGCAAAAAGGGTGAGGATCCGTGAGGTGAGATCCGTGGTGTCGCCAGGAAGCAGTGGATCCGTGTTTTTTGTGGGGTAGGCTGTGCCCCTGGCTATGATGTGTGATTTGCCAGTGAGTTTGATGTGGCCCAGTGCAAAAAGGGTGCGGATCCGTGAGGATCCGCGCTTCAGAACCCCGTTTTTGGGCCGTGGTGTCGCCAGGAAGCGGTGGACCCGTGTTTTTTGTGGTGCAGGCTGTGCCCCTGGCTATGATGTGTGATTTGCCAGTGAGTTTGATGTGGCGCAGTGCAAAAAGGGTGCGGATCCGTGAGGATCCGCGCTTCAGAACCCCGTTTTTGGGCCGTGGTGTCGCCAGGAAGCGGTGGACCCGTGTTTTTTGTGGTGCAGGCTGTGCCCCTGGCTATGATGTGTGATTTGCCGGTGAGTTTGATGTGGCCCAGTGCAAAAAGGGTGAGGATCCGTGAGGATCCGCGCTTCAGAACCATGTTTTTGCGCCATTGCGGCCTCACGGAATAGTGGAAACGTGATTTTTTTGGTGCTGCCTATAGATTAATATTTGGTCTAGAGTATCATGGTGGTTTTGTTTTGTTTCAATATAAAAATCATATGAATTCATGTGGATCCATGCCTCGGATCTATGTTTTTGTGGTGCAGAACCCCGTTTTTGGGCCGTGGTGTCGCCAGGAAGCGGTGGATCCGTGTTTTTTGTGGTGCAGGCTGTGCCCCTGGCTATGATGTGTGATTTGCCGGTGAATTTGGTGTGGCCCAGTGCAAAAAGGGTGAGGATCCGTGAGGATCCGCGCTGCAGAACCACGTTTTTGATCCACGGTGTTGCCAGGATGCCATGGATCCGTGTTTTTTGTGGTGCAGCCTGTGCCCCTGGGCATTATGTGTGATTGCAGAAATCATGAGGATCCATGAGGATCCGTGTTTTTTAACCAAGTTTTTGCACCATTGTGGCCCCACAAAACAGTGGATGCATGATTTTTTTGATGCTACATATAGACTGAGATGTGGTCTACAGTATCATGGTGGTTTTTTTTCATTTGAATGAAAAAATCATATGAATTCATGAGGATCCGTCTAGATCCACCTTTTACCCTGGACCCCCAGAAAGCTCCGGAGGCCGATTTCCCTTGACATTGTCCATCTCTCACCCCCCACCCAACTCGAAATCTCCTCCCTCTCTCCCAATCCAGACGTGACTCTGTTCTCCAGCTGCTTCCACTTCCTCTCCCCTGCTTGCCCTCCCGATCTCCTCCCCATTGAGGCAGGGGCTTCAGCAGCAGATTTCGGAGGGGGGGGGTAGATCAGGGTCCTGGAGGAGCTCAGCCCTGCCCTGATGCAGGAGGCAGAGCCTGGGGGGGGGCAGGAGTGAGAAGGGAGATGGAAGCTGTTAAGCAGAGAGGAGCATCCCTAGGTGGAATGGGGCTGCCACCCCTTTGAACGGAGGAGGACTGACTTCTGAGTCAACATGCACAGGGTGGGGCTGCAAATCCCTTTGTAGTTAGGGTGCACTGGGGGGGCACCCTTTCCTGGTTCGTCTCAAGTGTCTTCGCCCCCTTCCCCATCCCCCTACAATGGGAGGCTTCCTTGATCTCTGAGCTTCAAAAAGGATCTTGCAATGCAAACCCTCCTGGGGGAGGAGGATCCCATTTTGCAACAGGATGGCCTGCATGATCCAGCCCCCCCCCCAATGATTCCCACAGGGAAAGGGCGGAGCCCCTCACTGCTTTCCTTTCCTCCCCCCCCAATCCTCCCGCCTCCTTTCCCAGCCGCCCTGTTTGTAGATTCAGGGGGAGGGAAAGCAAATCCTTCTCCCACCCCGCACCCCAAATAACCCCCCAATATGCGGCACCTCTTTCTCCTCTTCTCCAAATCCGCTTCTCTTCCGGGAATGAGGATGGAGACCCCTCCCCTCCAAATAGCCTCCCCCCACCAAAAAAAAGAAAAACAAATTTCCTGCCTCTCTAGGAAGCGGAGCTCATTGACCCAGAGGGAGGGGGGAGGGAGGAGATCCGCCTCCCCCTCCCTGCAAACAGAAATTCCCTTCCTGGCAGGCAAGCTCTATATTCCCATTTATTTAGTGATTAATTCATGGGTTCAATTCCTGGCAGTGCCAGGGAAAGACGACCCCCCCACCCCCCACTTCTGAAAAGCCCCCTCCTGGAAAGCGGTTCAGAGCAGCAACTTAAAACAACCCTAAAGGCTGAAAGACTGAACAACCTGCGACGAACCTTCCTGCCCGCTACCCCTCTATTACTAAGTGTATTATTTCTGGCAAATAGAAGGGGAAGAAATGGAGGCAGTGAGAGATTTCACTTTCTTGGGCTCCATGATCACTGCAGATGGTGACAGCAGTCACGAAATTAAAAGACGCCTGCTTCTTGGGAGAAAAGCAATGACAAACCTAGACAGCATCTTAAAAAGCAGAGACATCACCTTGCCGACAAAGGTCCGTATAGTTAAAGCTATGGTTTTCCCAGTAGTAATGTACGGAAGTGAGAGCTGGACCATCAAGAAGGCTGATCGCCGAAGAATTGATGCTTTTGAATTATGGTGCTGGAGGAGACTCTTGAGAGTCCCATGGACTGCAAGAAGATCAAACCTATCCATTCTTAAAGAAATCAGCCCTGAGTGCTCACTGGAAGGACAGATCCTGAAGCTGAGGCTCCAGTACTTTGGCCACCTCATGAGAAGAGAAGACTCCCTAGAAAAGACCCTGATGTTGGGAAAGATGGAGGGCACAAGGAGAAGGGGACGACAGAGGATGAGATGGTTGGACAGTGTTCTCAAAGCTACGAAGATGAGTTTGGCCAAACTGCGGGAGGCAGTGAAGGATTGTGCCTGGCGTGCTCTCGTCCATGGGGTCGGACACGACTGAACAACACATTATTTTCTGAGGTGTTTGGGGTCACTTTTTCTATCCACCCTACCTCGATTCTTGAGAAAATCGAAAATTCTTTCTAGTAGCACCTTAGAGACCAACTGAGTTTGTTCCTGGTATGAGCTTTCGTGTGCATGCACACTTCTTCAGATACTTCTTCGATTCTTGAGGTCCGTCTGTGTGAATAATCCCCTTTTATTATAACTAGGGATAACTTAGTAACGGGGTTCTCTTGTCCAGCTGTCGTGGCCTGTTATATACATACATACATATACATATATATATACATATATATATATACATATATATATATATATATATATATATATATATATATATATATATATATATGCTCTGGGCTCCTGGGTTGAGAATACCTCTCAGCTCTATCAGTTCTGGGGCTCTCTCTCTCATTAGATTCCCCCCACTGCGTCAGTTAGCTAAACCCTTTTAGTAACTGTGTAGCCTTACCGAGGTTTCTGCCCTTTTGCCCCTCCTGAGTGAAACTCCAAGACACAAACTATCACCCTGCAGGTCAGTTTTGCCTTTCCCCCGAGTTCACCAGTATGGTGTAGTGGTTAAGAGCGGTAGACTCGTAATCTGGGGAACCGGGTTCGTGTCTCCGCTCCTCCACATGCAGCTGCTGGGTGACCTTGGGCTAGTCACACTTCTCTGAAGTCTCTCAGCCCCACTCACCTCACAGAGTGTTTGTTGCCTAACCACCACTATCCTGGCCCCACACCCCTCTTCTTCCTGTCTCCACACACACCCTCCCTCTTCTCAACTGCCAAAACCGCTGTTCCCTCCTTTTAAACTGGGGATCGCCCCACCCCCAAAGGATGAACTGTCTCTCAAAATGAAGGTGGCTTAACTCTTTCTGCGCTGGGATGTCATACCTCCTCCACCCTAGGGCCAATCCGTCACAGCCTCCGCCCTCCAGCCCCGCTAGCAGTGCCACCCTCACCCACTTCTTCTCAAGCAGCGGCGCAGCACTGCCATCAAGGGAGCCCTGGCGCCAACAGGAGGCTCGCCGATGGCCTCCCCGCACCCGCAGCCTGGCCCTGCCCGGCAGAGCACGAGGGGCGCCAGAGGGATCTTCACGCCAGGGCACCAGATAGGGTTAAGACAGCCCTGTCCACACCTTCTGGGGGGAAGCTTTTTATCTGACCCCCAAAATCACTAAACAATCTATCCGTCCTCATTCAGCATTTGCCTTAATATAACAATATTTGACCCCATATTCTAGGCTTCAATCTAAAAAATTTATTTGCTTTCTGTTCACAAGCAATAGGAGCTTGGATTAATAACATATGGACCATTGCTCTATCTATCAGAACGCCTCACATTCCATCGGTGTCTAATCAAAGGCATCTCCAAAAAAGATACCTTTGACACAATCTTAATGTCAGCAGCAGCAGCAGCAGCAGCAGCAGCATCATCATCACAGAGGTATTTGTCGAGTAATTCTCCTCCATGACTTACTTGTGCAGTTGTACATTTTAGATAAAAGTTTTTCTTAATTTTTTTGTTATAATTTTTTTATTCAATTTTTCAACAAAAGTAACAAAAGAAAAAAAAAGAAAACATACACAAAAACAATATCAAATCCATAACATAGGATTGTCTAAATCCTGTGACTTGCCCCGCCCGACCCCCGGTTCTTTAGATTTCCTTTTCAACTACATAACATTTCTACTCCAAGTTCTTCTTCTTCTCCCGCCCGTTACAAGTGTTCTTATAATCCTGCCAATGTATTAACCTGTTTACAATACTTTTGCAAATATATAATTAACATTTCCCATTTTAAAAAAAATTTCTTGTCATCTTGCTTTCTGAGCTTTCCAGTTAGTTTCGCCATTTCAGCATAGTCCATTAACTTGGTTTGCCAATCTTCTTTGGTTGGGACTACTTCCTCTTTCCAACTTTGGGCTAACAGTATCCAGGCAGCCATCGTAGCATACAAAAACAATTTATTCTGGTCCTTTGGAACCTTTGGTCCTACAATCTATCTATCTATCTATCTATCTATCTATCTATCTATCTATCTATATCTATCTATCTATCTATCTATCTAAAAATGTTCCTATTGTGTGCGCAACGGTTACCACCTTGCTCCGTAACCGCTGGACCAAACAGCATCAAATTAGGACACAGCGTTCTCACTGCAACCCTGCTGGAAAAAAATGGATAAAGATCCAAAAAAGACAGTGGTGGGGATTACAACACAAAGAAGAAGCTCAATGGCAGAGCAAGCACAAGAACTAGACCTCCGAGAATTAATTCTGAGTCTGAAAGGCGATATTGGAGAAATAAAACAAGACATCACAGAAATTAAAAAAGAAATGAATGCGATGAATGATAGGTTTAAAGGATTGGAAGGGATGATAGAAAAAATGGAAGGGAAATTGGAAGCAAATGAAAAAGAAAAACAAGAAATTAAAGAACACTTGAAAAGAGTGGAGGAAAAGACTACACAATCTGAAAAGTGCATACAAGACATTCAAACTAAAAACCAAATAACTGAAAATGCTGTGAAAAAACTCTCCAAAGAGAAAAAAGAATGGAAAAAAGACTCAGAAAAAATAAAGAAAGAAATGGAAGAACAGAAAATGATACAGGAGGCAACACAGGATGCACTAGCTATGATACAGATGCAGTTGCGCGAAAAAACTTTGAGATTTAGAAATATAGCAGAAAAGCAAAATGAAGAAATAGAGGCAAAAATAGTGTGTGAGCTGGCGAAATGGCTGGAACTAGAGGAACAAGAGGTGGAAATACGTATAGAAAAAGCCTTTAGGGTTAACTCAAAAAAAGCAAAGATGAACAATTGGCCTGGAGACTGTTTAGTGACATTTACAACTTTGTGGATGAGAAATAAAATCTTACAAACAAAAGGAAAGAGGAAATTAAAGATAGATGGAGAAGAAATAATAATCTTAAAAGAAATCCCTCCCAGGCTGATTCAAAAGAGAAGGAACTATCAGTTTTTAACTAGAGCCTTAAAAGCCAAGAGAATTTTCTTTCGTTGGGAATATCCAGAGGGACTGTTGTTCTCGTTCAAAGGAAAGAGAAGAAGGTTTGAGACTGTGTTGGAAGCAGAAAGGTTTTCAAGAACTTATGCACAGGAACTGGGAGGAGGAAAAATAAAATCTGTGAAAGAACAGCGACACAACCAGGAGGAAGAAGAAGAAGAAGGTATCGCAGAGACCGACGCAGGAGAGGAAGTAGAAGAAGAGGAAGAGGAGGGAGAGCAAAAAGACTGAACTGCACAACGCAATCACATACTCAGATCATCAATCCACACCATTAATTGATCAGTATATTTTAAAAGCTGGGTTGTCTTGTTTTTTATTTATTTACTTGTATCTATTTGAGTGAATAAACATGAAATTAAAGTCGATCTGTTGGAATGTAAACGGTTTGAACAATAAAAAGAAAAGAAATAGGATAACCCACACATTAAAAAAGGAAGGTTGGGACATCATTTGTCTCCAGGAAACGCATGTAAATAAAAAACATGAAAGAGTCTTAAAAAATGATAGATTAGGATTAGAATTTATTTCATCACACCCAAGTAAGAAAAGAAGGGTTGTGATGTATGTAAAAAGTAATTGGGAACCAGAGCTAGTCTGGAATGACAAGGAAGAACTGTAATAGTTAAAACATTAGTAGAAGGGAAAAGATGGTTCTGGGTTGGTATATATGCACCTAATGGGAGTAAAATTGCATTCTTTAAAAATCTGGAAAAACAATTAATGAATTATGTGGGAGAAAGGATAATAATTATGGGAGACCTGAATGGAGTCATCAATCCTGAATTGGACAAAACAACTTCAAAGGAAAAAAAGGAATATAAATTACCGAAAATATTCTCAGTATTGATGGGAAAACTTGATTTGGTAGACGCATGGAGGTATAAATTTCCCATAAAAAAAGAATTCACCTTCTTCTCAAATAGGCATCAAACCGCAAGCAGAATAGACGGTATTTGGATACCGAAAGAGCTGTCATTAAATATACAAAAAATAGAAATTGGACGTCAAACATTTTCAGACCATAACCCAGTAACAATGATACTGGATGAAGAAAAACAAGAGAAAAATAAAAAATGGAGCTTAAATGTGTTCTTATTAAATAACAATAAAATTAAAAAAGGAGCTCAGGAAGTCATGAAAGAATTTTTTGAATTAAACAATAATGAAGAGGTAGAATTAAAAACAGTTTGGGACGCGGGGAAAGCAGTGGCGAGGGCCTACTTTATTCAACAAAATGCCATAAACAAAAGAAATAAGGGAAAAAAACAAAGCGATTCTATTAGAAGAAATAAAAACCAAAGAAAATTTTTTATATAAAACTGGGGAAAAAGAAGTAGAGCACGAATTAAAAATTCTAAGAGCACAATACCATAAGATTATAGAGCAGGAAATGGAGCAACAAATTCAGATCTGGAAATACAGAAATTTTGAATGGGCTAATAAGCCCAGCAAATTATTGAGCTGGAAAATTAATAAGAGAAGGAACGAAAGGTTAATAAATAAGATTAAATCAGAAGGGAAAACTATAAATAAGACAAATGAGATTATGAAAGTTTTTGAAGAATATTATAAGGTTTTATATCAAAAGGAAGCATTACAGGATAGGGATATCAAGGAATTCTTGACTAAACACAAATTACCAAAATTATCACAAGAAAAAATTAACATGCTGAATAAAGAAATCACCCTTTCAGAAATAAAGGAAGTAGTTAAAGACATGAAGAAAGGGAAAGCACCAGGACCAGATGGAGTATTATAAGAATTTAGAGGAAGTGATATTAATACCAATGAAAGAATTAATGAATAACAGTCTTAGGAATGGGATAATACCAGCATCATGGGAAGAGGCATTGATAACGCTTATACCAAAACAGAACACTGATTTAGAATCCCCTCAAAATGATAGACCAATATCATTGCTAAATTGCGATTACAAAATCTTCACCAAAATATTAGCCAACAGACTAAGTAACACATTGGATGACCTAATACATAAAGATCAAGTAGGTTTTGTCAAAGGAAGACAAGCTAAAGAAAATATAAGAAACATAATAAATATAATGGAATGTCTAGAAAATAATAGAAGGAAACAAGCTGCAATACTGTCTTTGGATGCAGAAAAGGCTTTTGACAGGGTCTCATGGCAATTCATGAAGAGAGTACTCAAAGAAATAAACTTAGGAGAAAATTTTGAAAGGGCAATTGAGACTATTTATGACAATCAAAAAGCAAGGTTAATAATTAACAAGTTGACAGAAAACATAAATATAACAAGAGGGACGCGGCAAGGTTGCCCCGTCACCACTCCTATTTATAATCGTCTTAGAAATTTTACTAAAAAACAAAAGGGATGATGATAAAATAAAGGGGGTGGTGATAGGAAAAAAGAAGCACAAGATCAAGGCTTTTGCCGACGACATACTTATAACAACGGAAGACCCTTTGAATAGCATCCCAAATGCATTACAGGATATAAAAGAATACGGCAAACTTGCAGGCTTGAAAATAAATTTTGATTAAAAAAAAATGCTCGTAAAAAATTTGGAGGATAGAGAAAAGAGAGAATTACAAGAGCTATCAGGTTTAAAAATTTCTAAGAAGTTAAAGTACTTAGGCATCCAAATAATGACTAACAGCTTAGATCTGGCAAAAGAAAATTATGGGGGGAAATGGAAACAAATAAGAAATAAATTGGAACTATAGTCCAAATTAAAAATCTCATTATTAGGTAGAATATCACTTGTTAAAATGGGGGTATTATCCAAGATGAATTACTTATTTCAGAACCTACCACTGTTAGGAGGGACTGGCTACTTCAAAGAATGGAAGCAAGACATCACCAAATTTATTTGGAATGGTAAGAAGCCACAAATTAAATATAAAAACCTAATTGATCACAGGGAAAGAGGAGGGTTCGGGCTACCGGACCTAGAGCTTTATCATGATGCGGCAGCATTATATTGGATTAAAGATTGGATAGAGTTAAAGAATAATGATCTATTAGACTTGGAGAGCGATGGATTAGGTTTCAGTTGGCACTGGTATCTTATGAAAGAAAAAATAAACAAACAAAATGTATTTATGAATAATATGAATAATATTATTAGAAAAGCATTGTACAGAGTTTTGGTCCATTGTACAGAGTTTGGTCCTGTGTCCTTTTGGGGACAGCATTGTACACACACTTGTGTCACTGTGGCCCCCCCCGGCACATTGCTTTGAGATGCTCTGGAACGGCCCCTTCTTCCCTGTGCCCCCTTCCCTCCTCATGCAAGACGTGCAGCTGGGAACAGAGCCTTTCCTGGTTATGCCACTAAATACCCCTTTTATTTCTCCTGCCACCAAATATATCTATGCACAATATATCTATAAATCAAAAGAATAGATGAGGGTTTCAAGATTGCCTTGGGCATATAAGTAGGTGCTTTCAGTCTTTCTGTGTCTTCATGGTTCCATTATTGCAATTATAACAGTGGGGGGTTATGCTGCTGTTGCTACAATATTAATCTAACTCTGCTTCCAAAGCAACACCCCCAGTCTCAGCTCCACTTTGTGCAACTCTCCATCCCCAGATACAAACATTTCCAACTCCTTCCACCAAACACCAAAACCAGCTCACTCTCAGTCCATCCTCATTCAGAAGCAACACTCCAGACTCACACACTCCCCCTCCCTATCTAACAGTACATTAAATATTATATTATGCTTACTATGGTGAAATGTTACCTTCATTACTTTAAATACATGTCTAGACAACATTACATAAAAACAACAAAAGCTCACATAGGCTGCATGCAATTAAGATTGATTTCTTGTTACTGATGTAAAAGAAAGTGTCAACTTGGAGAGAAACAGGTTCTACACTCTAAAAAGCGTTTCACAATAGCCAAAGCAGATTCCACCCTCCTTCTAAACCATTTCTCTTCTTTGAGTTAATTGATGGCCAGTAGAGTATCCATTCTTACAGCTCTTACTCCTCAGAGTCTTTTGATGGTTTTTAAGACTTCCACTACAACAGAACCTTTATCCCAGGCATCGGCAAGGTTATCCGGCCATGGGACGGATCAAGCCCAGAGAGAGTGTCCGTGAGCTGGACATGCACAGCGCAATGCTGGAAATCGCTTCTGAGCATGCCGTGGCACCAGAAATCACTTGTGCCTATGCCCAGACACTGAAAATTGCGCCTGTGCAGAAGCGATTTTCTGTGTCTGGACATGCACAGATGCAATTTCCGGAGCTGCCCGGCAGGCGGGCATCTCGTGGGCTGGAAAAATGGTCTTCTCCCGTGTGAATCCGTTGATGTTTTCTAAGGCGTCCACTCTGAAGCTCTTTCCACACTTCCATGCATTTAAATGGTTTCTCCCCTGTGTGAGTCCGTTGATGTTTTCTAAGGTGTCCACTCTGACTGTAGCTCTTTCCACACTCAATACATTTAAATGGTTTCTCTCCTGTGTGAGTCCGTTGATGTTTTCTAAGGTGTCCACTCTCACTGAAGCTCTTTCCACACTCCATGCATTTAAATGGTTTCTCCCCTGTGTGAGTCGGTTGATGAATTATAAGTGCTCCACTGTCAATGAGACTCTTTCCACATTCCATGCATTTAAATGGTTTCTCCCTGTGTGAGTCCGTTGATGTTTTCTAAGGTTTCCACTCTGACTGTAGCTCTTTCCACACTCCATGCATTTAAATGGTTTCTCCCCTGTGTGAGTCCGTTGATGTTTTCTAAGGTGTCCACTCTGACTGAAGCTCTTTCCACACTCCATACATTTAAATGGTTTCTCCCCTGTGTGAGTCCGTTGATGAATTCTAAGGTGTCCACTCTGACTGTAGCTCTTTCCACACTCCATGCATTTAAATGGTTTCTCCCCTGTGTGAGTCCGTTGATGTATTCTTAGTGTTCCACTAGTAGTGAAACTCTTTCCACATTCCATGCATTGAAATGGTTTCCCCCCCGTGTGAGTCCGTTGATGAATCGTAAGGTCTCCACTCTGACTGAAGCTCTTTCCACACTCATACATTTAAATGGTTTCTCCCCTGTGTGAGTCCGTTGATGTATTCTAAGGTGTCCACTCTGACTGTAGCTCTTTCCACATTCCATGCATTTAAATGGTTTCTCACTCTTGTGAGTGCGTTGATGAATTCTAAGGTGTCCACTGTGACTGAAGGTCTTTCCACACTCAATACATTTAAATGGTTTCTCCCCTGTGTGAGTCCGTTGATGTATTCTAAGGTTTCCACTCTGACTGTAGCTCTTTCCACACTCCATGCATTTAAATGGTTTCTCCCCTGTGTGAGTCCGTTGATGAATTCTAAGTGTCCACTGTCAATGAAGCTCTTTCCACACTCCATGCATTTAAATGGTTTCTCCCCTGTGTGAGTCCGTTGATGTTTTCTTAGTGTTCCACTCTAGTGAAGCTCTTTCCACACTCCATGCATTTAAATGGTTTCTCTCCTGTGTGAGTCCGTTGATGTTTTCTAAGGTGTCCACTCTCACTGAAGCTCTTTCCACACTCCATGCATTTAAATGGTTTCTCCCCTGTGTGAGTCCGTTGATGAATTATAAGTGCTCCACTGTCAATGAAACTCTTTCCACATTCCATGCATTTAAATGGTTTCTCCCCTATGTGAGTCCGTTGATGTTTTCTAAGTGTCCACTCTCACTGAAGCTCTTTCCACACTCCATGCATTTAAATGGTTTCTCCCCTGTGTGAGTCCGTTGATGTTCTAAGGTGTCCACTGTGACTGAAGCTCTTTCCACACTCAATACATTTAAATGGTTTCTCCCCTGTGTGAGTCCGTTGATGTATTCTAAGGTGTCCACTCTGACTGTAGCTCTTTCCACACTCCATGCATTTAAATGGTTTCTCCCCTGTGTGAGTCCGTTGATGTATTCTTAGTGTTCCACTAGTAGTGAAACTCTTTCCACATTCCATGCATTGAAATGGTTTCCCCCCCGTGTGAGTCCGTTGATGAATTGTAAGGTATGCACTCTGACTGAAGCTCTTTCCACACTCAATACATTTAAATGGTTTCTCTCCTGTGTGAGTCAGTAGATGAATTGTAAGTCCTCCACTCTGACGGAAGCGCTTTCCACACTCTATGCATTTAAATGGTTTATCACCTGTGTGAATCCGTTGATGAATTCTAAGTTTTCCACTCTGACTGAAGCTCTTTCCACATTCCATGCATTCAAATGGTTTCTCACCTATGTGAGTTTGTTGATGAATTCTAAGTGCTCCACTTTCAATGAAACTCTTTCCACATTCCATGCATTTATATGGTTTCTCACCCATGTGAGTGCGTTGATGAATTCTAAGTGCTCCACTTTCAATGAAACTCTTTCCACATTCCATGCATTTAAATGGTTTCTCCCCTTTGTGAGTCCGTTGATGAATTCTAAGGTGTCCACTGTGACTGAAGCTCTTTCCACACTCAATACATTTAAATGGTTTCTCCCCTGTGTGAGTCCGTTGATGTTTTCTAAGCTTTCCACTCTGACTGAGCTCTTTCCACACTCCATGCATTTAAATGGTTTCTCCCTGTGTGAGTCCGTTGATGTATTCTTAGTGTTCCACTAGTAGTGAAACCCTTTCCACATTCCATGCATTGAAATGGTTTCTCCCTCGTGTGAGTCCGTTGATGAATTGTAAGGTGTGCACTCTGACTGAAGCTCTTTCCACACTCAATACATTTAAATGGTTTCTCCCCTGTGTGAGTCCGTTGATGAATTGTAAGTTTTAATTTCTCAGTGAAGCTCTTTCCACACTCCATGCATTTAAATGGTTTCTCCCCTGTGTGAGTCCGTTGATGATTCTAAGGCTTCCACTTTTAGTGAAGCTCTTTCCACACTCCATGCATTTAAATGGTTTCTCCCTCGTGTGAGTCCGTTGATGAATTCTAAGGACTCCACTATAAGTGAAGCGCTTTCCACATTCCATGCATTTAAATGGTTTCTCCCCCATGTGAGTCCGTTGATGAATTCTAAGGTGTCCACTCTGACTGAAGCTCTTTCCACACTCCATGCATTTAAATGGTTTCTCCCCTGTGTGAGTCCGTTGATGAATTCTAAGGTGTCCACTCTGACTGAAGCTCTTTCCACATTCCATGCATTTAAATGGTTTCTCCCCCGTGTGAGTCCGTTGATGAATTGCAAGTTTTCCTCTCTCAGTGAAGCTCTTTCCACACTCCATGCATTTAAATGGTTTCTCCCCCGTGTGAGTCCGTTGATGAATTCTAAGTCCTCCACTCTGACGGAAGCGCTTTCCACACTCTATGCATTTAAATGGTTTATCACCTGTGTGAGTCCGTTGATGAATTGTATGTTTTAATTTCTCAGTGAAGCTCTTTCCACACTCCATTCTTTCAAATTGTTTTTCCTCTCTCTTTTCACACTCCATGTATTTAAATGTTTTCTTGGTTATTCCTATTGAACATGGCCCACCAGAATTCTGACTGTCTTCTCCATTGTCTTCTTTCGACCAGGGGAAGGGGGAGAAAATCCTATTTGTTTTCTAGGAAGAGAACAGAGGAATATTACACACATCAATCAGCACCTGCTCTTATTTTAACATCTCATACATTCTCTCTTGTCCAAATACCAAAAGATTTGTTGCTAAATATACAAAAAATAGAGATTGGACCCCAAACATTTTCAGACCACAACCCAGTAATGATAACACTTGATGGAGGAAAACAAGAGAGAAACAAAAAATGGAGCTTAAATGTGTTTTTATTGAACAATAATAAAATCCAAAGAGGAGCCCAGGAAGTAATGAAAGAATTTTTTGAATTAAATAACAATGGAGAAGTAGACCTAAAAACTGTGTGGGACGCGGGGAAAACAGTGGTGAGGGGGTACTTTATCCAACAAAATGGTGTAAACAAAAGAAACAGAGAAAAGTATAAAGAGACCTATTAGAAGAAATAAAAAATAAGGAAAAAACCCTATATAAAATGGGTAAAAAAGGAATAGAGCTTGAAATAAAAATTCTAAGAACACAATATCAAAATATGATAGACCAGGAAATGGAGCAACAAATCCAATTTTGGAAATATAAGAATTTTGAATCGGCCAATAAGCCCAGTAAATTATCGAGTTGACAAATAAACAAAAGAAAAAATGAAAGATTAATAAATAAGATTAATTTAGATGGGAAGATTATAAATAAAACAAATATAATTATGAAAGTGTTCGAAGAATACTACAAATTATTATATCAAAAGGAAGTGATACAGGATAGTGATATTGACAAGTTTCTGTCAAAGTACAAATTACCTGCTTTGTCATCAGAAAAAGCCAGTATGTTGAATAAAGAAATTGTTGTTGTTGTTGTTGTTGTTCAGTCGTTCAGTCGTGTCCGACCCTTCGTGACCCCATGGACCAGAGCACGCCAGGCACGCCTATCCTTCACTGCCTCTCGCAGTTTGGCCAAACTCATGTTAGTAGCTTCAAGAACACTGTCCAACCATCTCATCCTCTGTCGTCCCCTTCTCCTTGTGCCCTCCATCTTTCCCAACATCAGGGTCTTTTCTAGGGAGTCTTCTCTTCTCATGAGGTGGCCAAAGTACTGGAGCCTCAACTTCAGGATCTGTCCTTCTAGTGAGCACTCAGGGCTGATTTCTTTGAGAATGGATAGGTTTGATCTTCTTGCAGTCCATGGGACTCTCAAGAGTCTCCTCCAGCACCATAATTCAAAAGCATCAATTCTACGGCGATCAGCCTTCTTTATGGTCCAGCTCTCACTTCCGTACATTACTACTGGGAAAACCATAGCTTTAACTATACGGACCTTTGTCGGCAAGGTGATGTCTTTGCTTTTTAAGATGCTGTCTAGGTTTGTCATTGCTTTTCTCCCAAGAAGCAGGCGTCTTCTAATTTCGTGACTGCTGTCACCATCTGCAGTGATCATGGAACCCAAGAAAGTGAAATCTCTCACTGCCTCCATTTCTTCCCCTTCTATTTGCCAGGAGGTGATGGGACCAGTGGCCATGATCTTAGTTTTTTTGATGTTGAGCTTCAGACCATATTTTGCGCTCTCTTCTTTCACCCTCATTAAAAGGTTCTTTAATTCTTCCTCACTTTCTGCCATCAAGGTAGTATCATCAGCATATCTGAGGTTGTTGATATTTTTTCCGGCAATCTTAATTCCGGTTGGGATTCATCCAGTCCAGCCTTTCGCATGATGAATTCTGCATATAAGTTAAATAAGCAGGGAGACAATATACAGCCTTGTCGTACTCCTTTCCCAATTTTGAACCAATCAGTTGTTCCATATCCAGTTCTAACTGTAGCTTCTTGTCCCACATAGAGATTTCTCAGGAGGCAAATGAGGTGATCCGGCACTCCCATTTCTTTAAGAACTTGCCATAGTTTGCTGTGGTCGACACAGTCAAATGCTTTTGCATAGTCAATGAAGCAGAAGTAGATGTTTTTCTGGAACTCTCTAGCTTTCTCCATAATCCAGCGCATGTTTGCAATTTGGTCTCTGGTTCCTCTGCCCCTTCGAAATCCAGCTTGCACTTCTGGGAGTTCTCGGTCCACATACTGCTTAAGCCTGCCTTGTAGAATTTTAAGCATAACCTTGCTAGCGTGTGAAATGAGTGCAATTGTGCGGTAGTTGGAGCATTCTTTGGCACTGCCCTTCTTTGGGATTGGGATGTAGACTGATCTTCTCCAATCCTCTGGCCACTGCTGAGTTTTCAAAGAAATTACCCTAATGGAAATGAAAGAGACAATCAAAGAAATGAAAAAAGGGAAAGCACCAGGCCCAGATGGGCTACCAATTGAATATTATAGGAGTTTGGAGGAAATTATACTGCCACCGCTAAAAGAGTCAATGAATAATAGTCTTATGAATGGCACAATACCAGCATTGTGGAAAGAAGCGTTGATAACACTAATACCGAAACAGAACTCAGACCCAGAATCACCCAAAAACTACAGGCCAATATCGTTGTTAAATTGCGATTATAATTTTTTTGCCAAATATTAGCCAATAGATTAAGTAACACATTGGATGATTTAATACATAAGGACCAAGTAGGCTTTGTGAAAGGAAGACAAGCTAAAGAAAATATAATAAATATATTGGAATGCCTAGAAAATAATAGAGGAAAACAAGCAGCAATATTGTCATTAGACGCGGAAAAAGCATTTGACAGGGTCTCGTGGCAGTTTCTGATGAGATTATTAAAAGAGATAAACCTAGGAGATAAATTCGAAAGAGCAATTAAGACCATATACGAGAGTCAAACAGCAAGATTAATAATTAACAGTGAATTGACAGAAAGCATAAACATAACCAGAGGGACATGGCAAGGCTGCCCCCTGTCACCACTCCTCTTTATAATTGTCTTAGAAACTCTGCTAAAAAACATAAGAGAAGATGAAAAAATAAGGGGTGTGGTGATAGGGAAAAAGAAACATAAGATCAAGGCCTTTGCCGATGATATACTCATTACAACGGAAGACCCTTTGAATAGTATCCCGAATGCACTAAATAAAATAAATGAATATGGTAAACTCGCGGGCTTGAAAATTAATGCTTGTGAAAAATTTGGCAGATAGAGAAAAAAGGGAGCTACAACAGCTTTCTGGGCTAAAAATTTCAAAGAAAATAAAATATTTAGGCATCCAAATGACGATTATGGGCTTAGATTTGGCACAAGAAAACTACATGGAAAAATGGAAGCAAATAAGAAACAAACTGGAGTCATGGTCTAAATTAAAAATATCCTTACTAGGCAGAATTTCAATAGTCAAAATGTCGGTATTAGCAAAAATGAATCATTTATTTCAGAATTTACCATTGTTAGGAGGGAAAAGCTATTTCAAAGATTGGAAAAAAGACATCTCCAAATTTATATGCAATGGCAAGAAGCCTCAAATCAAATATAAAATATTAATTGATCACAGGGAAAGAGGTGGGTTTGGGTTACCGGACCTAGAACTGTACCATGATGCAGCAGCGTTGTCCTGCATTAAGGATTGGATGGAATTAAAAAACAATGATTTATTGGACTTGGAGAGTGATGGGCTTGGATTTCGATGGGACTGGTACCTTATGAGGGGGAAAATAAACAAGCAAAATGTGTTTATGAATAACCCCGCCCCTGCCCCAAATCCCGCCCTCCCTTCCCAGCTGCCCTGTTTGCAGATTCAGGGGGAAGAAAAGCGCAACCTTGTCTCTCTCCCCCAGAATATATATATTTCTTTTGCACATTTTTTCCCTCCTCCTCCTCTGCAGACCTGCTGAGGAGGAGGAGGGAAAAAAGGTGATGCAGTGTGATGCAGCAGCTAAAACAGTATGATGCAGCAGCTAAAAAAGCCAATGCAATTCTGGGCTGCATCAATAGCAAGGGAAGTAATAGTACCACTGTATTCTGCTCTGGTCAGACCTCACCTGGAATACTGTGTCCAGTTCTGGGCACCACAGTTCAAGAAGGATACTGACAAGCTGGAACGTGTCCAGAGGAGGGCAACCAAAATGGTCAAAGGCCTGGAAACGATGCCTTATGAGGAACGGCTTAGGGAGCTGGGTATGTTTAGCCTGGAGAAGAGAAGGTTAAGGGGTGATATGATAGCCATGTTCAAATATATAAAAGGATGTCATATAGAGGAGGGTGAAAGGTTGTTTTCTGCTGCTCCAGAGAAGCGGACACGGAGCAATGGATTCAAACTACAAGAAAGAAGATTCCACCTAAACATTAGGAAGAACTTCCTGACAGTAAGAGCTGTTGGACAGTGGAATTTGCTGCCAAGGAGTGTGGTGGAGTCTCCTTCTTTGGAGGTCTTTAAGCGAGGCTTGACAGCCATCTGTCAGGAATGCTTTGATGGTGTTTCCTGCTTGGCAGGGGGTTGGACTGGATGGCCCTTGTGGTCTCTTCCAACTCTATGATTCTATGCTCCTCTTCTGGGAATGTGGATGGAGGCCCCTCCCCCTCCAATCTTGGCTCCCCCCTCCGGGAAGAATGAGTGACGCCTCCCTCCCAGAATACATAAATCCTCCTCCTTTCAAACCAGCTCCGTTATTCTGTTTCTTTCCTGAGAAGGTCCCAGGTTCGATCCCCGGAGACGGCAGGGAAAGAGACGCCCCTGCCCCCCCACCTCCAAAAAAGTCCACCGGGGCACGAAGGTGTCACAGCTTACACCCCCCCTTTTATCTCTTTTAATCCCTTGCTGGGAGGCGGGGGTCCGGTTATTTCCACACCCATTTCCCAATGGTGGGGGGGGCCGGGCCGTGGAGTAGGGTGTCCCCGTTACAACAGCCCTGCAAAGTAGAGCGGAGTTGTGGGGCTTGGAAGAGTGATTTACGACAACCTTAAAGGGTAGTCCACTGTCGTCATTACGGGTGCCTTTTAAAAATAGGGGCTGGTGTTTGAACTTGAGCTTGCTAATAATTATTTATTTATTATTTGTACCCCAGTCACTCTGGGGCGGGAGGGGCGCAGCTCAGTGGCAAAGCAGTTGTACCCCTTTTTTTGGATCCCAGCTATGAGAGGGAGACCCCCCTCCTGACTCGAACCAGGATCCTGCAATGTGCTCTGCCAAAGCAACGTCAGCCTGCCAGACTAGGATTTCTGAAAGAGGAGCTGGGGGGGGGTCCCCCTTCCTTCTCACATCAGCCTCTTTCTTACCCAGGAAGCTCCGGAGGCCGATTTCCCTTGACATTGTCCATCTCTCACCCCCCACCCAACTCGAAATCTCCTCCCTCTCTCCCAATCCAGACGTGACTCTGTTCTCCAGCTGCTTCCACTTCCTCTCCCCTGCTTGCCCTCCCGATCTCCGCCCCACTGAGGCAGGGGCTTCAGCGGCAGATTTCGGGGGGGGTAGATCAGGGTCCTGGAGGAGATCAGCCTTCCTCTGACGCAGGAGGCAGAGCCTGGGGGGGGGCAGGAGTGAGAAGGGGGGTGGAAGCTGTTAAGCAGAGAGGAGCATCCCTAGGTGGAATGGGGCTGCCACCCCTTTGAACGGAGGAGGACTGACTTCTGAGTCAACATGCACAGGGTGGGGCTGCAAATCCCTTTGTAGTTAAATTGCACTGGGGGGCACCCTTTTCTGGTTCGTCTCAAGTGTCTTCGCCCCCCCTCCCCTCCCCCCACCATGGGAGGCTTCCTTGATCTCTGAGCTTCAAAAAGGATCTTGCAATGCAAACCCTCCTGGGGGAGGAGGATCCCATTTTGCAACAGGATGGCCTGCATGATCCAGCCCCCCCCCAATGATTCCCACAGGGAAAGGGCGGAGCCCCTCACTGCTTTCCTTTCCTCCCCCCCCAATCCTCCCGCCTCCTTTCCCACCCTCCCTGTTTGTAGATTCAGGGGGAGGGAAAGCAAATCCTTCTCCCACCCCGCACCCCAAATAACCCCCCAATATGCGGCACCTCTTTCTCCTCTTCTCCAAGTCCGCTTCTCTTCTGGGAATGGGGGTGGAGACCCCTCCCCTCCAAATAGCCTCCCCCCCCAAAAGGAAAACAAATTTCCTGCCTCTCTAGGAAGCGGAGCTCATTGACCCAGAGGGAGGGGGAGTGGCAGGAGATCCGCCTCCCCCTCCCTGCAAACAGAAATTCCCTTCCCTGCTGGCAAGCTCTACATTCCCATTTATTTAGAGAGCTGTTGGCACTTGATATGAGGTTACCAGATTTTTTTCAATGAACCCCGGGGACACTTTTCAACTTCACGGGATTTTGTATGGGGACTGGTTTGTAAATCCGGGGACTGTCCCCCGGGAGACCGGGGACATCTGGTAATCTAAATTTGATAGCATACACAATGTTAGAAGATGAGCAATTAAATAGTCCCGAGATGGTATGTTTGATGTTGTTGGGACCAGTAATGGTGTTGTCCGGGTTTATGTGGCAGCAAAGTTGGCATCTGGGTTTATTGCAGGCTCTGGTACCAGTGTCCATGTTGAGTCCTGTTGTTGTATTATTGTGGGTGAGGAGTTGTTTGAGATTGGGTGGCTGTCTGTAGGCGATGAAAGGTCTTCCTCCCAGAGCTTGAGAAAGAGAACTGTCATTGTCTAGGAGAGGTTGTAGATCTCTGATGATGCGTTGTACTGTTTTAACTTGGGAGCTGTATGTGATTACTAGTGGTGTTCTGTTATTTTCTTTTTTGGGTCTGTCTTGCAGCAAGTTCTCTCTGGGTACCAGTCTGGCTCTGGGAAGGGGTTTAGAGCAGTGACTGAAGACAACCCTAAAGGTTGGTTCAGTGTCATTTCAATGTGTACCTTTTGTAAAAAGCGGAAACTGATGTGGTCCACGCCGTCTGGGGGAAAGTTTTTTGTCTAACCTCCAAAATTTCTAAACAATCTATCTGTCCCAATTCAGCATTTGCCTTATAATAACCACATTTGACCCCAAATTTGGGGTCTATGCTTCAATCTAAAGAATTAATTTCCCTTCTGTTCACAGCAGCTAGACTACAGTTATTGCCTCTAAAATAACAATAGAGGATTGGATTAATAATACCTGAACCATTGCTCTATAACATGGGTGGCCAACTCCCAAGAGACTGCGATCTACTCACAGGATTAAAAACTGGCAGTGATCTACCCCCTTTTTTGGGGTTCAGGTCAAAGTTGGTGATCTTTTTTATGGAGGAGGGAATCCCCACTTTTTTGGGGTTCAGGTCAAAGATATTTAGCTGTTTTTAGGGGAACCAAAGTTGTTGAGCTTCTTTAGGGGGAGCCAGTGATCTACCAGTGATCTGCCATAGATGTTCAGTGATCTACTGGTAGATCACGATCTACCTGTTGGACATGCCTGCTCTATAAGAACGCCTCACATACCATCTAATGTGGATAGGCAAACTAAGGCTCGGGGGCCAGATATGGTCCAATTGCCTTCTGAATCCTGCCTGTGGACGGTCCGGGATTCAGCGTGTTTTTACATGAGTAGAATGTGTCCTTTTATTTAATTTGTTTGTTTGTTTATAAAGTCTTTATTGAAAATTATATCAAAACCGTAAGGTGTTTCAGTGGTTGCCCATGAGAAATCAGCCAACAGCAGAACTTCTAAACACTAAGTTCTTTATTGTGCAGATATTTACAGTGGAGCTAAAATAAAGACGTCCAGCTCATCCCTCTGCAGAGTCCGGGAATGTCCGTTTCCGGTTCTTTGTCCAGCATAAAAGGCGCAGGATCCTGAACCCCCACCTCCCCCTTCTGCGCCCTTCCTCTCTGTCCAAACGGGGCGACGGAAAGGGTTCCTCTCCCCCTCTTCCCGCTTGGTGCTGAGGCTCTCCATCCCTGCCACAGCCCCTGCTCCGACTTCCTGCCTCCATCTCCCCCTCCCCACTGGAAGAGCGATCGCTTCCTCCACTCGAGGAGGACGACAAACTGCTCAGAGGGGATGGGGGTTCCCTGTACTGCAGACGTCCTGGGATCACTTCCCGCTGTGGCGAGAGGGGCTTCCTGACAAAAACATACAAATAAAAAACAAGCAAATAAAAATTCCAAATTTAACTAATGACAAACATGGCAAAACACGACAAAACAAATCATAAACAACCAAATACTTCTAACAAAAGCAAATAAATCAAACTAAACAAACCAACATACATACATTCAACACACAATCCTATCCAAATCTTAGACTTCCACTTGTCGTCCTCTCGGGTTATTTAGTTAAACCATTTTGTTACTGCTTTCCATTACCGCTAAACCTATATATTTGGCAGATTATTTTATTATATATCCTCCTTTCTTATATATCAGTACGGTTAATTGGAAATGGATCCAGGTCTTTAAATTGGGGCACTGTTTTTTCATATATTCGCCAAATTTTCCCCAACTTTGACAAAATTTCTGATTGCTACTTCCTCTAATTTGGCCAAATCTAAATAACTAAATAGTTTCTCTTGCCATTCTCTAATATTTGGAATCTCTTGTTTTCCCCCCAGTAAGTAGCAATTAATATTCTTGCCGCAGCAGTTGCATAAAGAAAGAATTTCTAATCTTTATTTATTCCCTCATCCAATATCCCTAATAAAAAGGCTTCAGGATTTTTCTTAAAATTATATGTAATTATTTTTTTAATTTCTTCAAAGACCTGTTTCCAATTTTTCCCCCCACAGTGCCACCACATATGCATAAACGTCCCTGTCTCCTTTCCGGACCTCCAACAAAGATTATCTTTAGTTTTATACATTTTATGTAATTTAACCGGAGTGATGTACCATTTATAGAACATTTTTATCATATTTTTTTGATCCCCTCAGAAGCCGTAAATTTCCAATGTTCCTTCCAAAGTTTTCCCCATTGTTTTAACTGTATAGTTTTCCCCAAATCGATTGCCCAATTAATCATTGTCTCCTTCACCATTTCATCTTCTTCACTATTTCCCCTTCACCACAGGGTTCTGTCTTAGGCCCAGTCTTATTCAACATCTTTATCAGTGACTTGGATGATGGGCTTGAGGGCATCCTGATCAAGTTTGCAGATGACACCAAATTGGGAGGGGTGGCTAATACCCCAGAGGACAGGATCACACTTCAAAATGACCTTAACAGATTAGAGAACTGGGCCAAAGCAAACAAGATGAATTTTAACAGGGAGAAATGTAAAGTACTACACTTGGGCAAAAAAAATGAAAGGCACAAATACAGGATGGGTGACACCTGGCTTGAGAGCAGTACATGTGAAAAGGATCTAGGAGTCTTGGTAGACCATAAACTTGACATGAGTCAACAGTGTGATGCAGCAGCTAAAAAAGCCAATGCAATTCTGGGCTGCATCAATAGGAGTATAGCATCTAGATCAAGGGAAGTAATAGTACCACTGTATTCCGCTCTGGTCAGACCTCACCTGGAATACTGTGTCCAGTTCTGGGCACCACAGTTCAAGAAGGATACTGACAAGCTGGAACGTGTCCAGAGGAGGGCAACCAAAATGGTCAAAGGCCTGGAAACGATGCCTTATGAGGAACGGCTTAGGGAGCTGGGTATGTTTAGCCTGGAGAAGAGAAGGTTAAGGGGTGATATGATAGCCATGTTCAAGGTTGTTTTCTGCTGCTCCAGAGAAGCGGACACGGAGCAATGGATTCAAACTACAAGAAAGAAGATTCCACTAAACATTAGGAAGAACTTCCTGACAGTAAGAGCTGTTCGGCAGTGGAATTTGCTACCAAGGAGTGTGGTGGAGTCTCCTTCTTTGGAGGTCTTTAAGCAGAGGCTTGACAGCCATCTGTCAGGAATGCTTTGATGGTGTTTCCTGCTTGGCAGGGGGTTGGACTGGATGGCCCTTGTGGTCTCTTCCAACTCTATGATTCTATGATTCTAGGACTTGAGAAATTCAGCTCTGATGCTAGGTTCAATCCTGCTAAACTCTGCACGTAGGGCTGGGAATGTCCTCTATCTGGAGAGCTCTCAGTCAGTAGATAGTGCTGAGCTACATAGCTCAGTTTCCTGTATTCTGAGTAAGCTTCACGCTCACTTATCTCACCCCTTCACCTGCCCAGTATCTTGGCCCCAAAGACTCTGTAGCACATGAGGTATTTTATGCATCAAACTTCTCAGGCAGAGTGGAATAAATAACATCCTGCTAAACCTGACTGTGATATTTACATTATTGTTAGGTAGCATTGAAGGGGGTGTGAGGGAGTCACTTGGACTCTGGAAAGAATAGGCATAGATAACTGTAGTTCTGGTAATTGTTAAGGGAGAAAGTTCTCCTCTGAACTTTATGGGAGCAGGTGTAGAGTAGGGGGAAAACATGTTTACTCAATACACTGAGGTGGATCATGGAGGGAGAAAGGTGAGTTTGGCTAACCTTTATTGACATCAGAAGAGTTCTGAAACTGGATCAGACCAAGGGCCCACAAATTCCAGCTTCCAGTTTTCACAGTGACCAACCAGACGCCCCAAAGGGAAGCCAACAAGCAGGAGATGAGGACAGCGGCAATTCCATACGTGTGTGTGTGTGTTAAATATTTGGGAATATGGTTGACAGCTAAGAATATTAATGTATTTCAAGATAACTGAAAAATTATGTAAACAAAATTCCTTCCAGTAGCACCTTAGAGACCAAATAAGTTTGTTATTGGTATGAGCTTTCGTGTGCATGCACACTTCTTCAGATAACACTGAAACAGAAATCACCAGACCCTTATTTGGACAGAAATAAAAAGGATTTTAGAAATTTGCAGAAGGATGAATTTATCATTATATCTCAAGATTTATCTGGAGAGGGAAGAAACCAAGAATAAAACATAAATTACTAATAAATGTCAAAGATAGAGGAGGTTTCTCTCTACCAGATTTAAGATTATATTATGAAGCATCTTGCATTTGCTGAATCCAGGATTGGATAACTTTAAAATATGTAGATTTGTTAGATTTGAAAGGTCATGATAAAAGATTTGGTTGGCATGCATATTTATGATATAAAGCTCATACCAAGAACAAACTTAGTTGGTCTCTAAGGTGCTACTGGAAGGATTTTTTTTATTTTTATTTTTGTAATAAAAGGCAAAGTTAGAAACAGATGCTTTTAAAAATCCAAAGTGTAATTCAAATAAAAAGTTAAGCTAAAAATGGATGTAAACACATGTCAACTTCTACTTGTGTCCATAAGCTTCCTGGAACCGAAACAACAGTTCTACCAGGTGCCGAAAAGAATACAGTAAAGTTGTCAATAGGCAGGGGGCTCCAAAGCTGCCAGGGGGGAAGATCAACGACTTACAAGTGCTGGTCTAGTATTATATGGCAAGTCTAACACTGCCAGTTCCACAGTTTAAAGCAGCTGAGAGGACGTATGCAGGGCATGGCGACCGCTTAAGTTCGTGAGGTGGTGAGTCCTGGGACCCTTTTGATTACACATTCTTGCAAGGATGGGTGTCCGAAAGCAGGCACACCCCAGTTCAGTAAAGCACAAGCATATATTCCCTTCAACTGAGCGCAAGTTCCCTGCCCTGCCTCCCCTTTGGTTGGGGGCATGTGAGGAATGAGCTGAAAGGGTTATACTCAGCTCAGCAGTTGCGTCCAGCCCACAGGGGAAATGACATTGTTCATTCTGTGTATGTAATGTTACTGTTGTATTTCCCAGTTATTCGTTCCGTTCTGTGTTTTCACGGAGCGGTCAGAGGCGAGGATGTCTGTTCTGAGTTTGTTCTAGACGCTTTCCAGACGCTTTTTGCAGGAGGTTGCTTCCGAAGAAGGCTGCGTATAACTCTGCTGAAATCGAAAGCAAGCTAAGCTGCGCAACAGAAAGTGCCGGACGCCATACTCCAGAGATTTATGGCTTGTGGACGTGGGGTTTTTTTTCGGCCATGGCCCCTTCGCAACATCAGAGGGCATGCAGGGTTCACAGCCTATCATGACGGCCTCATTAAAATACTAAAATCTTCGTCTCTGTTGACATCTCTCATTCCTCTGAATTCGGAGACCGCCATCCTTGAAGACTTTTGTCCTAATAAGGAAGCAGGTTCCTATGCTCTTACACATTTATTTAGTGATAAAGCCACATCCTTTAGGCCTACAGAGTTCTAACCCTGATGAAGCGCCACCCTCTTTTCAGGCGTTCTGACCACAAGCTTATGAAGATGGGTTTCCTGTGTTTGTATAGTTTCCTGTTGTTGTCTAGCTTCTTATGCGACCCCTTGGCCTTTTGAAAAGGCAAGTAAGCAACCTTTTGGCCCCTTGAAAAAGCAACATTTTTGTAACTATTCTTCATAATTTCCCCATGTTTTTAGTTGTCCTTATTTTTTATAAACAAACCACCTTGGAGAAATTATTATTATTATTATTATTATTATTATTATTATTATTATTATTATTTTCCCATAAGACCTTTTACTGATATCTTTTATGTAACTAGTTTAATATCATTTTTATTCTAATTTAGCTAAGTTCATTTTGTACTTTAGCAATTCAGTTTGCAACTTCTTAAGCAGCTTATGAAATCCTACTATGGGTCATAAACAGTTTAACTCCAGTTGAGATTGTGGCTGGGACTTCCAACTGTACAATTTTATGATATCCCTGGAGCTAAGGATCAAATGCCATTTTTATTTTTTTCTCGTCAGGTGCTCCTTCATGTTCAAATCGGGCCTCAGTATAATAATGTAGCATTTGGGAATGAAAATGCAGCCTAGGAGCCCAGCACTGGAGGCCAAGATAGAGAAGACCTGCACGGCTACCATGTATTTCCCCTTGGTGCTCAGGTAGGTGGGCACAAAGGACACCCAAACACTGCAGAAGACCAGCATGCTGAAGGTGATCAGCTTGGCTTCATTGAAGGCCCCAGGCAGATTCCTGGCTAAGAAAGCCACCGTGAAGCAGATGGCAGCCAGGAAGCCCATGTAGCCAAGGGCAATGTAAAACATGGCAACAGAGCCTTCGTTGCATTGGACAATGATCTCTCCAAGCTGGGAGCTCAGGTCAAAGTCTGGGAATGGAGGAGAGATCCCCAGCCAGGTGCTGCAGATGAGAACTTGGACACTGGAGCAGGAAATGACAATGGAGTTGGCCAAACTCTTCCCCAGCCATCTCCTCACCTTGTTCCCTGGCTTTGTGGCCAGGAAGGCCAGCACCACGGTGATGGTTTTTGCCAAGACTGAAGAGACAGCAACTGAGAAGATGATGCAGAAGGCTGTTTGTCGCAGAAGGCAGGTCACTTTCCTTGGCCTCCCAATGAAGAGGGAGGAGGACAAAAAGGAGAGCAGTAGAGAGATGAGGAGGATGTAGGAGAGGTCCCTGTTGTTGGCTTTGACTATTGGAGTTTCTTTGTATTTAATGAAGATTCCTAACACAAAGCCTGTGGTTAAGGATAAGAAGAGAGCAAGGGAAGCCAGGAGGCTCCCCAAACATTCTTCATAGGACAGGAAGGTCAATAATTTGGGGACACATTGATGTCTATCCTCATTTGGATGCTGATCTTCTGGACATTTGGTGCATTCATCAGCATCTGCAGAGAGGAAAACACACTTCAGTATCCTCACATCAGTCACACACCTAAAATTTGCTGACATCCCAATTGCATTTGGAAATTGACAGGTTGGCAGCAGCACCGAGCTGCTATTATTCACCTTGAAAAATTAAGGTCTAGTGCAAAGGCCAGAATGTACCCCTGGATTACACAAATGCGGGTTAAACGGATCTATAGGTTGACTCAGTATCAAGGCAGCTTCTTGTCATGTTCAGATATCGAATATGTTAAGCCCCAACTTTATTGAAGCTAGAATAATAATTTCTAAAATCATGTATTATATTAGAGTTCTATGATTCCTCCCAGGAATTTGGAGTAGTATTATTTTGTGGCACTACCTCCATTCCTGAACTGTTGGGACCTCTCAGAAATCATCAGGTGGTCTTACTCCATGGCTGGACGACTCCATGGCTGGACGACAACCCTCCTGAGGCCACAGGCTTGGTGAACCCAATACACCCTGGTTCTCTTGCCCAATTTTCCCTCACTCATCAAGACAGTCCCCAGGATGTTTTTTCTATGCAGGAAGCCCTTTCTTATATCCTTGTGTTTCCTTAGGAGTTACTTTTTATTGATGGATGGATGGATGGATGGATTTGGTAAAACTGAATGGGTGATGTACTAGAAACCAAAATGATAAATGGGAAAACAACAATATAAAAACCATAACACAAAATTCTGTAGGGGAGCTACCATAATTAAATCCTGATTTATTTATTTTTACATGGACAGTAAAATTTCCTGGAGCTGTGGGGACATTACAGGCTGTCAATAGGTGAATCCTCCTTGAAGAGGGCATTTCATTCATGGGATTATATTTCCAGTGCTCTAGATTCAGGTAGGTAGCCGTGTCGGTCTGACTGCGTTAGGCAGTGGAGGATAGGGGCTGCCTGGCGTGCTCTGGTGGATGGAGTCACGAAGAGTTGGACATGACTGAACAACTGAACAACAACAATGAGACATGAATTCAATGCAATGCCTCTATTCAAACCAGGTCTCTCCATATTTTTCCCTTCTGAGAAATACCCCACCCAACCCTCTGACTATGTATAAGGGTTCTGGTGACTTCTGTTTCAGAGTATCTGAAGAAGTGTGCATGCACACGAAAGCTCATACTTAGAACAAGCTTAGTTTAAAAAATAAATTAAAAAATTATCTTATTTTATTTTATTTATTTCCAGTGCTATTTTATAGAAAAAGACATGCCTGTCAGAGAATGGATTGGAGAATGCATTCTCAGGCAGACCAGATCCTCTCTGAAAAGGGAGAGACACAGACACTGAGCATATTAGACCAGAGTTACCTAACTATGAGATAATGGAAAGAGAATGGAAGGGAGGGAACAGCCAGCAAGGATGTCATAAGAGAGTGTGGGGGACTCTCCATCCCCACAAACTAGGAGGTCCATCTGAATTAGAGAACAAAGAGTGCAGAGAGGAGGAAGAACTTCCTGTTGGCACCAGGATGTTGTGGGGGACAGTAAGGGCAGGATTTATAGTAGCCAACAGCTCTCCTTGTGGAGGGATGTGGATCTTTGCTTGCAACCATATGACAGAATAAAAGGAGTATAAATCATAAACTGCTCACTAATTCTTATCTGTGAAGTTACCAAAGGGAGGGGAGGATTGTCCATGCCTAACAGTGTTTGAACTCACCACGAATGCCTCCATTGTTCTCTGAGAATGCCAATGGTCCCCGTCTGACAGATGACGGAACCAGCCATTACTAGCATCATGTTTGCACTGGCCCAAATATTTGCCCCATCCTCCCATCAAAGGCCATTTTCTTTGAGATCCTCTCCTACCTTCCTGAGTGGAGATGGTCCCTTCTGAGCAGGGAGAACAATCATAGCAGCATGGGGGCTTCCCTTCCTGGACTTTCCTGGAATATCCAGGGAGACAGCTTTCTGTGCATCTTGAACGAGGCACGGTCTAGGCATGAAGAGAAAATTGAGCACTAAGGAGAAAGTGATAGGTGAATACAATAGTATTACAAATGGCAATAGTAGGATAACAGTTAACAACAAACAGGAGCATGGCATAAACCATCATACGAAGATCAGCAATAAAACAAGTCCTCCATCTGTTGCCATCACATCTGCCAATGGAGACACTGGTGTTGCTTCCAAAGACTGCTCCTAGTGCAGAATTTGGTGCCCAGTTTGCTTGTGTGCCATGTCTCTGTGCCCAAACAGATGTGGAATACTTTCTATACTCCAGCCTTACCCAACCTGGTGCCCCTCAGATATCTTTGCACAATGCTGGCTGGCGTGCACGGGAGTTGTAGTCCACAATATTTAGAGGGCACCAAGTTGGGGGAATGTGTTCTGCTCTGCTTTGGAGATTCTCCTATTTACTTTGAAATTTCATAAATGTTTACTCAAGAGCAGGTTCCACTAAACTCAGTGGGACAGCTCTAAGGAAGAACCCACAAGTTTGCAGTCAAACCCTCATATGTACTATTCAATAAGTTATTACAGCATAGGAGATGTCATAGTTAATAAAATGACAGATCCAATCTTTCCTACCTTCTTAAATAGCTTGGGCCATACAATTGCTTCTGGGTTAATGGTGAACTTCAGATGTGAGGACTTTAGTCTCTCTATTCGCCCAATTTTCACTCTATCATGAGAGTTATTAGGAAACAGCACCCAGTTCACGATATCGAAGTCAACGGCCAGTGCCCCATTCTCATCTAAGTACTGTCCATAAGCTGAAGTGTTGGAGTAGAACTGGACTTCTTTCAAAAAACGATGGAGCTAGAATGACAGAGGAAAATCCAGCAGTTAGTAAGCAGGGCTGTATTATGCAAAATAGTTTCATGTTCTCCCTGCATCGTAATCTTCTCTAAATAAGAACTGCTATATCTCTCACCTGGAATCATCTGACCATGCTGCATTATTACCTGCCATGGCTGTAGCTTTTGAAGTTCCGAGTTGCCTCCATTCACAATTGACATCCTCTTTGACCGGGATGAATATGCAGCATTTAAGGCCTGAGCCACAGTTTGGATACTCAAGTAGTTCACATAGCTGTCTTGGGACTGGATTCTTTCAATCTCTTCCTGGCGCAGCATCTTCTCATTATCCTTCTCTCTGCATTTGGTCATACCCCTCACAGACAAGGCATGCTTTGAATATGAACAATCAAATGCTTCTTCTGAATACCGTTGACTAGTCAAGGACATTGGCCCATAGTAGTCCTTCTTCATCCTTTTTTTGGTCTTCATTACAAAGGACAAAGAACCATGGGCATATCGGAAGCAGTTGATATCTTGTAACAACATTTTGTTATGAAAAACTGTGGTTATCCAGACTTTCCCCCCAGTTTGTATCCTTTCAAGTAAGGACTGTACCTCTATGATTATGTAAAGTCCACTTTGAGAGTCTGCAAAGTAAACAAATACGTTGACTTGTCTCCACAGGGCAGGTGCTTCATGGGGTATCCATAGCCAAGTTTCTCGTAGTACTCTCTGTGTGAAGGCAACACAAATTTCCCTTTTGTTCATCAGAGGTGTCAAGGTACTCAGGAAACTTTCTCCACTGTCATTGTCTGGAGCAAAGAGGCCGACCCACGTCCACCTGAAATGCAGGAGCAGTTGGACCATCCCTTGGTACTGGGTTATTTGGTTTGCTGCCATCCGGTAGACAAACGGGGACTGAAATTTATCAGTAGGAACAAAGCCATAACTGAGCTGGTGAAAAAAGAGAAAGATAATGATGGCTTGTTTTTCAGAAAAACGATCAAGAAGGTAAAATTCTATAATCAAACTTCAATTAAAATAATTGCTGCAAGAAAAGAAAAGGAAAGAAAAGAAAAGAAAAGAAAAGTTTTCAGTAGGCACTAGAAAGACAGTAGGATGGTCAAATCGTCCCAAGATTTTGGATATAATATCCCTATGGAAGCATGGGAAAGATTGTGGAAGGAAGATCTGAGGTTTACTGCTTGCTATACCTTGAAAGAAAATTTTTATGAAAATGCTCTATCACTGCTATTTAACACCATTAAAGCTAGCAAAACTGTATAGAAATAGCTCAAGCAGTTGTTGTAGATGTGGAGAGGCAGAAGGCACGATGTTACATACGGTATGTGGTGGAAGTGTAGAAAAGTAAAGGAATTATGGGAGAGAATACATAACGAGCTTAAAAAGTTATTTAAAATATCCTTTACAAAAAAGCACCTGAAGCCTTCCTACCAGTGATTAATGGACACAGACATCCCCAAAATGTGAGGAAAATATTTTTATATGCCACAGTTGTGGCAAGAATGTTAACAGCCAGAAATTGGAAGAGAGACTCAATCCCGACCAAATTTGAGTGGCAAGCGAATTTGCTGGAGTATGCAGAGTTGGCACGAATGAATTCATTGGCAGGTCTGCAGTGACTGCTGCAGAAATGAAGAAAATCATAGGAAAACAAAATAATGGAGATTGATTTGGACTGATAAAAAATGTGTGACATGTTAAAAGCATTTAGGATCCAGGATGGCCTAACGGAAAGTCGTTATAGAAGTTATTTATAATGAAAGAAGCTAATCATGTTGTTGTTCAGTCGTTCAGTCGTGTCCGACTCTTCGTGACCCCATGGACCAGAGCACGCCAGGCACGCCTATCCTTCACTGCCTCTCGCAGTTTGGCCAAACTCATGTTAGTAGCTTCGAGAACACTGTCCAACCATCTCATCCTCTGTCGTCCCCTTCTCCTTGTGCCCTCCATCTTTCCCAACATCAGGGTCTTTTCTAGGGAGTCTTCTCTTCTCATGAGGTGGCCAAAGTACTGGAGCCTCAACTTCAGGATCTGCCCTAATCATGCTGGAATACATATTATTCTTTTTCTGAATACACTTTCTTTTGGAATTCAATAAAGAATTTGAAGAAAGAAAGAAAGAAAGAAAGAAAGAAAGAAAGAAAGAAAGAAAGAAGGAAGAATTTGAATTTGATATCCCGCTTTATCAGTACCCAAAGGTTTCTCAAAGTGGCTAACATTCTCCTTTCCTTTCCTCCCCCACAAGGAACACTCTGTGAGGTGAGTGGGGCTGAGAGACTTCAAAGAAGTGTGACTAGCCTAAGGTCACCCAGTAGCTGCATGTGGAAGAGCGGAGACGCGAACCCGGTTCCCCAGATTAGGAGTCTACCACTCTTAACCAAGAAAGAAAGGAAGACAGTAGGAAAGGGGCCTGTCTGTCCTCAACTGCAAGGGAGTTCCATAATCCTTCATATCCTCCAATATCTGGGAGAAGAGAAGGCTAAGGAGTAAACCCTCCACAAATCCTAAGTCAGCTGAGTGTGCTTTGTTTGCCTCCTTCCAGCAACTCCTGCAGCCAAAATTGTGCCAGATATATTGCTCTGCTTTCCTTTAGACCACATCAGTGAGGTTGAGAGGGAGGTCTTGTGGTCTGGGCAGCACAGGACCTCCGTACCCACTGCCTAAGTGGTTTCACTTCAACCCAGAGGCTCACTCCATTGTCTTTCAAGACGGACAGATGCCAACAACGACAACCAGGTGGCTAGTGTTGCCAGGTGTGTTTCACTTGGACCCATTGGTTACCTGTGGGATTTTGTAGATGCCCAACATGCTTCCAATGTGCGTGGAGATGTCAAATTCACTCTTTTCAAGAACAGCTAGGAGCCTTTTCTGCTTCCCACAGCTGTAGTTTGGAATATTGATTTTCCCACCAGCAAGCAGGTCTGTCATGGAGTCAGAAGTCAGTCTTCCCTCAGAATAGGTATCATAGATGCTGTAGCCCAGGGTGATGTTGGGTAGCAGACTGGGGTTGTGGTTAATATCCCGAACAGCAAGGGAGAAGGAAATAACGTGTGAGTTCTTCTTATCCACCCAACTGCGAAAAAGTGTGTCACATAGTCACCCTCAATTCAGTGAAAATCAAAGTCACATTCTTCTTTTGTATTAATTAAAGTAACTACGAAAAGAGGTCAAAGTAGAGCAAAGTGAGACAGAGTTCTACCAGTACCTGTGGCTGCAGTATTTTGCAAGGGAGGAGGATGGAGGGAAGACCAGAACAGAAATCAGCTTCATTTCTGGTGACCTACCAAAAGTCCCTTGAGCCAAACTGACCCCACAGGCTGCATTGCCATTGACCAAAAACAGTAAACATTTATGATTTGCAGTTGCATAGAATTTATTGTGCAACTCAAACACACCCCACAACACTTCCAACCCTTTAGAAAACAAGTTATGCTTTGGAGAGCAGTTCATGTCAAAACTACTACCAATTCCTTAAAATACATTATAAAAAACATTGCACCATGGTTTTCCCTAAATAATAATAATAATAATAATAATAATAATAATAATAATAATAATAATAATAATAATTTATTATTTATACCCTGCCCTTCTGGTTAGGTTTCCCTAGCCACAAACTGAACAGAAGCATTGAACCCGTTAAATAAATGAAATGAAATGAAATTTTTCAAGGATATCAGAAAACAAGTTTATCACGGAAAATGGAGAGTAGGTAGGAAGCAGAAATATATCAATGCATCATTACTTACGAGTCACGTCTGCTAACAGGGGTGCTGGAAAAGGTGAAATGAGGTTGACCATTAAAGAATCCTGAAAATGTGACTCCACTAATGAGGTGGTCTGCTAGCCAGTAAAAATTTGCAGCCAATATTTGCTCCTTGATCATATTCAGTGGGCATTTTGCCCTGAGCTGCATCCCGTAGGTTGCAAGAGGCAGCAACAGAAGCAGTGTTATCATTCTGGGTCTACCTGCTACACTTTCCTTATAGCTGTTCCACCAAACATTAGCTGCTGGTCTTAATAAGGATAATAATAATAATAATAATAATAATAATAATAATTTATTATTTATACCCCGCCTATCTGGCTGGGTTTCCCCAGCCACTCTGGGCAGCTTCCAACAAAATATTAAAATACAATAGTCCGTCAAACATTAAAAGCTTCCCTAAACAGGGCTGCCTTCAGATGTCTTCTAAAAGTCTGGTAGTTGTTTTTCTCTTTGACATCTGGTGGGAGGGCGTTCCACAGGGCGGGTGCCACTACCGAGAAGGCCCTCTGCCTGGTTCCCTGTAACTTGGCTTCTTGCAGTGAGGGAACTGCCAGAAGGCCCTCAGCAGCTGGAATTTCAGTGTCCAGGCAGAATGATGGGGGTGGAGATGCTTCTTCAGGTATACTGGACCGAGGATGTCTTTCCTGGAAAGCCAGTCAGTCAAAACTTCTGATCTAGAAGGCAGCATCACACAGATGTAGCTTCCCACTACAACTGCTCTATGTCTTGGCCCCATGGATTTTGTGCCACAATATATAATTTATACATCCAACCTTTCAGGCATTGTTGAATAAAAAACTTCCTGCTGCCCTTAATTGCAATATTTGCCTTATTGCTCCCAAAGGCAATATTCAACGGGTGGGGTGGGGGCTACTCATCCTCGGGAAAGAATAAATATAGATCACTGTGATTCTGATTATTGTTAAGGGAAGAAAGTTCTCCCCTGAAACTTTATAGGAGCAGGTGCAGAGCAGGAGGAAACATGTTTACTCAGTAGGCTGCCACAGATCATCAAGGGTGAAGGTGAGTTTGGCAGAACATGATTGACATCAGAAGAGCCCTGAGGTTGGATCAGGCCAAAGGCCCACAAAGTCCAGCATCCTGTTCTCATAATGGCCAACCAGTTGACCCAAAGGGAAGCCCAAAAGCTGGAGATGAGAGCAGAACTTTCCCTACATGCCATTTTCTTACCTTCAACGGAGGAGCGATAACATATCAGTTGACTCAATTGCAAGAGGAGATCAACTATGATGATCAAGGGTCTAGAAGCCAAGCCTTATGAGGAATGGTTGAAAGAGTTGCATATGTCTAGCCTGGGAAAGAGGAGACTGAGAGGAAATACAATACCCAGATGTGTGCATGGACATGAAAGCTCATACCAATAACAAACATAGTTGATCTCTAAGGTGCTACTGGAAAGAAATTATTTATTTTTTTGACCCATCTTCAGATATCTGAAGGGCTGTCACATGGAAGATGGAGCAAGCTTGTTTTCTCATAGAAGGCAGAACTCAAACCAACGGCTTCAATTTGCAGAAAAGGAGATTCTGTCTAGACATACGGAAAAACTTTCTGACACTAAGAGCAGTTAGACAGTGGAACGGTCTCTCTTAGGAGGTTGTGGTTCTATGAAGTAGACCTACACAATGAATTTCAAAAACCAACAAAAGTACAAAATCTCTCAATAAAAGACCCAGAGAGAGTGCATTGCAGCATCCCAATTTTGAATTCAAGTGTGTGCCCATTTGTGTAAGTCCAATGATTGTAATGGAAGCCATTAAGTCCCAACTGGGCCCAATGGCAAGTTCTGCATGGCTATGGTCCTCCAAAACCATGTCACAGACCACCTCTGCCAGCTCAGTCAGTGGTGCCATTGGGCGTGATTGATACACCATCAACATCTCCTATCCATCTCTCCAGCCCAACAAATACAATCCAAGAGCTAGAGATATTGTTGGAAAGGAAATAATGCTTCTATGGACAATTATAGCAACGTTCAGTGCTTTCAACCCCATTCAACCTTTTATCCAGTATTCAGAAGAGTTCGATGAGGCCCACCAAGCTTACTCATCCAAATTGTTGTTGTTGTTGTTTACATTTGTATACCTTCTTTCATCCCAAGAGAATAATTAAAATTGCCCAGAATGTTATTGGGCTCCAACTACCAACCCTGGACGAGATCTTCACGTCTCGCTGTTTGAAGAAGTCACACAACATCCTGAGAGATCCCACCCATCCTGCTCACAACCTTTTTGAACTGTTGCCTTCGGGCAGAAGATACAGGATAATGAAAACTCGAACCACACGCCTTCTGAATAGTTTCTATCCAAGAGCTTTGATTGCACTTAATAATGATCTCAGGGTCAGTAGTAAGTAATAGTAAGCAGTGAGTAGTAAGGAATGAGACAGGCTTTTAGGTTATGCTATGCTTTTAATAGGTTATGTTATACTCTGGATTATGTTATGTTTTAATAGATTATGTTTTAATAAGGATGAGAGTGTTGGAGATATGTGCAAATGTGTATGGTAAATCCGGTCTTTGGGTGTTTGATTTTCGTTGTTGTGTATACTGTGTATATACGGACAATGACAATAAATAAATCTAATCTAATCTAATCTAATCTAATCTAATCTAATCCCAGGGCAGTTCAAAACATAAAAATCCAAAAGGGGGGTTCAAAATCAGGCGATCCGAGTTCTACCCAATATTATGGGTAAAGGTATGAATATTTACAATAGGTGGTCATATATCCAATGAAATGGAAATGGAAGAATTGTGGGCTGTTTAGGGTGGTCCAACATTGGAGATGTCAGGCCCTCCTTCTGCGGCAAAGATGTGTGATGTCACAAGCATACGTGACATCATAAACACAGACTGGGCACCCACCCTGCTTCTTTAAGGGGAGGAGAGAGCCATCTCCTCTCCCCTTCTCTTATTGCTGTTTGGCTCTGCATTAAGCTGCTTGTTCTGCTGCTGACCACTAGGTGCCATTTCTTCATTCTGGGCATTGGGCGTCCCTTTTGAACCCCATCCATTAACAACTGTGCTGCTGGATATAGCAGGTGGGCCAAGCAAGCAACAATGGGAGCTGCTAGTTAAGATGACATTCTCAGCTCTGCCCCTACTGGCACTATTAGACTTTCAGGGTCTACTTTGCTTTTAACCAGAAACCCAAGCTTCTAGCTCAACCAGAGACCGGTGCAAATTGACAACTATGGGGAGGGCATCATAAGAACATCACATGGGCCCTGTTAGGATGAATGAGGCTAAGGTAGTCCAGCATCCTGTTTTCACAGCAACCAAACAGATACCTCAAGGATGCCTGTAAGCACACTGGAGCTGATTTCTGCATCAATCTCCCAATGCGTAATTCAGAACTAAGGCCCAGCATTCCTCTGAGCACACGCTCACATCAGGAATTTATTTTTAGCCCCAGAATTTGGGATTATATTGTCATCACACAAAGTTACACTCCAAATCCCCAGCAATTTCTTCTTACTGAAGCAACCTCATTGAGGCGTATGGTAGAGAAGGCCTTTTTTGTTGTTTGTTGTGCAGGATTTTAATTTAGGGTCACCGCTCTGATGGTGTGAGATTAATCAAACTGAGATGTCTGGCTGCAGGCAGCAATCGTACAGATGCTAGACTGGAAAGGGGCTTGTCAGTTATTGAGACCATACAGGGAGACGCCAGAAATAATAAAATAAAAGATGATTTTACTTCAAGAATCAGAGTCCGTAATACAGGAAAGAAATCTGAAGGAAACAGGATGAGAGATCAATATAAACTGACACATGCAAAGCAGCAAAAGCATTTCCAGAAAGACAAATTCTGCCCAGGTACAGCTATTTCTGAAGAGGAGACAGTTGCTTAACTTCAAAACACTTGGTAGTAGTAGTGCTATTAGTTGTATTATCAGATATCCCTATGTTGCCAATTTAATATAAATTTTTTTTTCTAATTTAGCTAAGTAATAAAGTTTGCAACTTATTAAGCAGCTTATGAAATCCTGCTATGGGTCATAAACAGTTTAACTCCAGTTGAGACTGTGGCTGGGACTTCCAACTGTACAATTTATGATAAACCCAGAGCTAAGGATCAAATGTCATGTTTAATTTTTTCTTGTCAGGTGCTCCTTCATGTTCACACCAGGCCTCAATATAATAATGTAGCATTTGGGAATGAAAATGCAGCCCAAGAGCCCAGCACTGGAGGCCAAGATAGAGAAGATCTGCACGGCTACCATGAATTTCCCCTTGGTGCTCAGGTAGGTGGGCACAAAGGACACCCAAACACTGCAGAAGACCAGCATGCTGAAGGTGATCAGCTTGGCTTCGTTGAAGGCCCCAGGCAGATTCCTTGCTAAGAAAGCCACTGTGAAGCAGATGGCAGCCAGGAAGCCCATGTAGCCGAGGGCAGTGTAAAACATGGCAACAGAGCCTTCGTTGCATTGGACAATGATCTCTCCAAGCTGGGAGCTCAGGTCAAAGTCTGGGAATGGAGGAGAGATCCCCAGCCAGGTGCTGCAGATGAGAACTTGGACACTGGAGCAGGAAATGACAATAGAGTTGGCCAAACTCTTCCCCAGCCATCTCCTCACCTTGTTCCCTGGCTTAGTGGCCAGGAAAGCCAGCACCACAGTGATGGTTTTTGCCAAGACAGAAGAGACAGCAACTGAGAAGATGATGCAGAAGGCTGTTTGTCGGAGAAGGCAGGTCACTTTCCTTGGCCTCCCAATGAAGAGGGAGGAGGACAAAAAGGAGAGCAGTAGAGAGATGAGGAGGATGTAGGAGAGGTCCCTGTTGTTGGCTTTGACTATTGGAGTTTCCTTGTATTTAATGAAGATTCCTAACACAAAGCCTGTGGTTAAGGATAAGAAGAGAGCAAGGGAAGCCAGGAGGCTCCCCAAACATTCTTCATAGGACAGGAAGGTCAATAATTTGGGGACACATTGATCTCGGTCCTCATTTGGATGGTGATCTTCTGGACATTTGATGCATTCATCAGCATCTGCAGAGAGGAAAACACACTTCAGTATCCTCACATCAGTCACACACCTAAAATTTGCTGACATCACTGTTGCATTTGGTTATGGACATTTTGGCAGCAACACCCAGTTGCTTTTTTTTCACCTCGAAAAATTAAGATCTAGTGCAAAGGCCAGATGAAAATTCTGGATCCCTGGATTAAACAGCCTTGGGTTCTCACTATAAAGGTAGATTCTTGTCATGTTCAAATATTGAGAAGCAGATGTGTTAAGCTAGAAGTATAATTTCTGAAATCATGTATTGCATTAGAATTTTACTATTCCTCCAAGCAACTCGGAGGAGTATAATTGTGCAGTACTACCTCCATTCCTGAACTGCTGGGGACCTCTCAGAAATCGTCAGGTGGTCTCTCTGGCCCTAGTGGTGACTGACTTCATGGCAGGATGACAACCCTCCTGAGGTCACAGGTTTGGTGCACCCAATACACCCCGGTCTCTTGCCCACTTTCCCCTCACTCATCAATACAGTCCCCACGACCAGATTCACTCACCTGTATTCCCTGCAACACTGGAGGTAGCCTTTGAATGCCTTTGAATACTAGTTGCTGGAGATCACATGGGGGTGGGAGGGCTATTCTTTCTATGCAGTTTCTGGGAGCCCATTGAAATCCCACTAGCCCCTCTTAGAACAAGTTGGCTTTGTTTTCATTGAACAAGGCTGTTCTTATATCCTTGAGATTTCTGGCAATAGGTGAACCCTCCTTGAAGAGGGCATTTCATTCATAGGGTGACATTACCTGTGCTATTTTCTAGAAAAAGATATGCCGGAACTCACCATGAATGCTTCCAGTGTTCTCTTGTGCTACCAAGAATGTCCCCCTCCCCCAATCAATACCCGTGATCATTGGGGCAGGGCACTTTAAAGAATGGCAAGAAGTGATATCTTAATTTATCTTGGGGGGGGGGAACGGGACCAAGGATAAAATATAAACTGTTGGTAGATTCCAAAGAAAGAGGTGTTTTCTCCCTGCCATACTCAAAGTTATGTTATGAAGTGTCCTGCCTATGCTAGCGTTGGGAATGGATACTGCTAAAAAATACAGACATATTAGATTTAGAAGGTCATGATAACAGGTACTGGTGGCATGCATATTTATGGTATGGAAAAATGAAAGTACATAAGGGATTCCTGAACTACTTGATAAGAAAATCAATCTACGAGGTTTGGGAGAGATATAAAAAATTTTTAGAGCGGAGGACACCATGGTGGCTCTCCCCGCTAGAAGCGATATCAGTTTAAAAATTTAAAATGAGAGGTGATTGGGCAATTTATAAACAGAAGAGGAAGATCAATTCAAACTGAAAAAGTTTGAAGAGCATTATTAACAGATTGAAACAAAATTCCTTCCAGTAGCACCATGGAGACCAAGAACAAACTTAGTTGGTCTCTAAGGTGCTACTGGAAGGATTTTTTTTATTTTTTATTTTGTTTTGACTATGGCAGACTCATAGTTGAGCTCTAACCCATGCCCAGTCAGATTCAGAGTGAGTTTTCTGCCACCGGCGCTCTAGTCATCTCAGCAATTGTTTCATCGCCATCAGCTCTGGGGAAAACCATGGGGCTGTCCGGGCTCCATGCAACCAGAGAGGGCGCTTCGGAGTCAGACAGTCAATAGCACTGGTTAACTCCACATTCCAGTGGGCCCACTGGCGGAGGAAGAGGAGTGAGGGGAGAGCGCACTGCCCCCAGCAGCTCAATCCCGGTAGGGCTGCAGGCAGCATGCCCCACCTCCAGGATGTGCACCATGCCCTTGCAGGTGGCGTGCCCCGCCCCCAGGATGCACACCAGACCCACCTCTGCCTGCTCTCCATCCCCCGGTGCCAGAGTATGAAGCTCCATCACTGAGTGGGCCACCAGGGAATCAGCATGTGATAAAACATCCCCTACCACTCTCTGGAAACCATTTGGATCCATTAAGTGGCGGGGGCGGACCATCTGAATCATTCCCACCTCCCTATAGAAGGGAAGGGTCGCAGAGAAGTCCAATTGCATAACCACTTTTTATTTTTGATTTTTGAAATGGCTATGTTTATTGTGTGCAAATATTTGAGCCAGTCCAACCAAGATGTTAGTAATGGCCAGCTCTTTTTTTCAGCCAGTACTCATTGGAACTCAGTTCTGCCATCTGTTAGGTGGGCACCATTGCCATTCTAAGAGAACACTGGAGGCATTCATTTATTTTTTAAAATAATTTTACATAAAGTTGTCCCATCCTCCCACCAAAGGCCATTTTCTCTGAGATCCTCTTCTACCTTCCCAGGTGGAGATGGTCCCTTCTGAGCAGGGAGCACAATCATAGCAGCACGGGGGCTTCCCTTCCTGGACTTTTCTGGAATATCCAGGGAGACAGCTTTCTGTGCATCTTGAACGAGGCACCATCTAGGCATGAAAAGAAAATTGAGCACTAAGGAGAAAGTGATAGGTGCATTTGTGCCACAAGAGTATTGCAAACTGCAATACTAGGATAACAGTTAACAACAAACAGGAGCATGGCCTAAACCATCATATGAACACCAGCAATAAAACAGGTCCTCCATTTGTTGCCATCACATCTTCTACCGGGTTCACCACTTCTAAAATAAGGACAGACTGATGTTTTGCCCCAAAGACTAAATGGAGTCTTTGGTGTTGCTTCCAAAGACTGCACCTAGTGCAGAATTTGGTGCCCAGTTTGCTTGTGTGGCATGTCTCTATGAAGAAGAAGAAGAAGAAGAAGAAGAAGAAGAAGAAGAAGAAGAAGAAGAGTTTGGATTTGATATCCCGCTTTTCACTACCCGAAGGAGTCTCAAAGCCCATTCTCCTTTCCCTTCCTCCCCAACAAACACTCTGATGTGGGGCTGAATAGAGAAGTGTGACCTCACCCAGCAGCTGCATGTGGAGGAGTGGAGACTATACTCTAGCCTCACCCAACCAAACTGCCCAAACAGATGTGGAATACCTTACTATACTCTAGCCTCACCCAACCTGGTGCCCCTCAGATATCTTTTCATAATGCTGGCTTGCGTGCACGGGAGTTGTAGTCCACAATATTTAGAGGGCACCAAGTTGGGGGAATGTGTTCTGCTCTGCTTTGGAAAGTCTCCCATTTACTTTGAAATCACTGTATTTTTCGCTCTATAAGACGCACTTTCCCCCTCCTTAAAAGTAAGGCGAAATGTTGGTGCGTCTTATGGGGTAAATGTTCCCTGTCAAGCAAGTGGTGAGAGGCGGGGGGCATTGGGGGGCTGCGGAGGAGATGCTGCTCGTTCCTCCTCGCCGCCTCCGTTTGCAAAAGCAGACTTGTGTTTGCGAACGGAGGCTGCGGTGAGGATCCAGCAGCATCTGCTCCACTGCCTGCCACCGCCCCGACTCTCACTGAACGCGGCGAGAGGCAGGGGGGTGGGGGGCGGGACCTAGCGGCCTGGAAGGGGAGAGCCGCTCTGATGCTGTGCGCGGCGCTAGTGGTTCTCCCCCCTTGCTTTAAATCCAGCTGGGGAGAAGGGATGGACCATAGCGTCCTCCCCTTCTCCCCAGCTGGCTTTAAAGCCAGCAGCAAAGGAGCGGGGGAAGGAGGAGGAACATGGTCCTGTGTGTCTTATGGACCGAAAAATACGGTATATACATGTTTACTCAAGAGAAGGATTTATTAGAGGACTTCCGGCTGGTAATGGCGCAGCAAAGATTGATTGTTGTGGAGAGACTGTGAAGCTGAACACCACTTCAAAGGGAGAAGCCAGCTCTGGTGGATGATTGATATTTGATTCTATGGAGGTGTCTGGCTCTCCTGAAAAGGAGTGGATGGAATGTGCGCTGGGGAGAGGGCTGTGCGAAGCAGCTCAGTTTGCAACAGAAGGAGAATATGTGGCGATGGCCGGAATGTGGCATTTGGAAGGAGAGTGATCTTATCCATACAGAGACATTATTCATTATAATCTCGTCTGCTTGCTGGCATATATCAGAAGGACTATGAGTGCAACTGAAAGAGAGGTGAAGATCGTTCCGGAGTCCGAGACATGGGGAGTCCAAAAAAATTGTAAAAATTTGGCATAATTGGAATTGTTTTAATTGGGAATTGTATAATTAATTTGGATTGTAATTTGATTGGTAATTGGAGATTTGTATTGAAAATCAATAAATATGATTAAAAAAGAGAGAGAGAGAAGGATCCATTAAACTCAGTGTGACTTAGCTCCAGAGAAGCGCCCACAAGATTGCAGTCAAAGCCTCATATGTACTATTCAAAATGTTATTAGAGCATAGCAGATGTCATAGAAAAATGACAGATCCAATCTTTCCTACCTTCTTAAATAGCTTGGGCCATACAATTGCTTCCGGGTTAATGGTGAACTTCAGATTTGAGGACTTTGGTCTCTCTATTCTCCCAATTTTCACTCTATCATGAGAGTTATTAGGAAACAGCACCCAGTTCACGATATCGAAGTCAACGGCCAGTGCCCCATTCTCATCCAAGTACTGTCCATCAGCTGAAGTATTAGAGTAGAGATGCACTTCTTTCAAGAAACGATGAAGCTACAACAACAGAGAAAAATCCAGCAGTGAGTAAGCAGGGCTGTATTATGCAACATGGTTTCATGTTCTCCCTGCATTGTAATCTTCTCTGAATAAGAACTACTGTATCCCTCACCTGGAATCATCTGACCATGCTGCATTAATACCTGCCATGGCTGTAGCTTTTGAAGTTCCGAGTTGCCTCCACCCGAAATCAACAACCTCTTTGACCTGGATGAATATGCAACATTTAAAGCTTGAGCTACAGTTTGGATACTCAGGTATCCGAACCCTCTATGTTGGGCAAAATATTCCTGCATTGCAGGGGGGTTGGACTAGATGACCCTCACGGCCCTCCCAACTTTACAGTTCTATGACCAATAGGAACCCTCCCCCAACCCCTCACACTAACACATTTAAAAGGGGTATAGGATGTTACTCAGACAAGGGCCAAGTTGAAGAGGAATACAGTAGTTTTGCATGGCACCGAAAGCTGAATAGTGAAGGTGCCAGCCAAACTTCCCTGAGGAAAACATTCTATGTATGGGGAGCCACTACAGACAAGGCTCGCTCTTGTGTTGCCACCCTCTGGAGCTCATGAGGAAAAGGTACACAAAGAAGTGTCTCAGATGCTGCTCTCAGCGTCTGCGTAGGTTTATATGGAAAAAGGTGGTCCTTGAGGTATTGTGATCCTGGATAGGAGAAACTCTGATGGACTTCTGCCAGCAGGCAAAAACGATGTCAATGGCCAGTCAGTCAATGTAGACAATACTGACCAGTGTTCTGGTTAGATAGATTCCGATGATCCTATCATGGTGATTCCAGAGCTGGGACAACGAATTGCATTTTGCAAAAGGAAAAGGACTTACCTGCCATGGCTGTAGCTTTTGAAATTCCAAGGGGCCTCCACCCACAATCGACCTCCTCTTTGACTGGGATGAATATGCAGCATTTAAGGCCTGAGCCACAGTTTGGATACTCAGGTAGTTCACATAGCTGTCTTGGGACAGGATTCTTTCAATCTCTTCCTGGGGCAGCATCTTCACATTATCTTTCTCTCTGCATTTGGTCATACCCCTCACAGACAAGGCATGCTTTGAATATGAACAATCAAATGCTTCTTCTGAATACTGTTGACTAGCCAAGGACATTGGCCCATAATAGTCCTTCTTCATCCTTTTTTTGGTCTTCATTACAAAGGACAAAGAGCCATGAGCATATTGGAAGCAGTGAATATCACATAAGAAAATTTTGTTCTGAAGAACTGTGATTATCCAGACTTTCCCCCCAGTTGGTATCCTTTCAAGTAAGGACTGTACCTCTATGATTATAAAAAGTCCACTTTGAGAGTCTGCAAAGTAAACAAATACATTGACTTGTCTCCACAGGGCAGGTGCTTCATGGGGTATCCATAGCCATGTTTCTCGTAGTACTCTCTGTGTGAAGGCAACACATATTTCCTTTTTGTTCATCAGAGGTGTCAAGGTACTCAAGAACGTTTCTCCACTGTCATTGTCTGGAGCAAAGAGGCCGACCCATGTCCACCTGAAATGCAGGAGCAGTTGGACCATCCCTTGGTACTGGGTTACTTGGTTTGATACCATTTGGTAGACAAAAGGGGACTGAAATTTATCAGTAAGAACAAAGCCATAACTGAGCTGGTGAGGAAAGTGAAAAAGACTGATGGCTTGTGTTTCAGGATTAAGACTGGATACTTCTATGTGAAAGATGCTGACAGATTTAGTGTAAAAATCACAATTTTTTGGAGGTAAATTTTTTTATTAAAAAAGTTAAGCATTTTCTTATGCCGATTAATGGCAAAATTGTCTATGAAATTAAGAAACATTCAGGAAGACAGAAGAATTACCAACGATAGAAGAATGGCAGATGAAAATGATGGACTTTATGGAGCTCGCAGAAATGACCGGGAAACTCTGTGACCAGAGGGATGACGCAGTGGAAAAAGAATGGAAAAATTTTAAGCTGTATTTAAAAAATCATTGTATGATTGAAAGTTAGATATAATTTGAGTATAAGTTAGGTTGTAGAATAGAAGATAAATGATTAAGATAGAGGATGATTAGGATTAAGATATGATATAAGAGTAATTATTTAGGCAATGGTATAATATGGCGTGCTCTGGTCCATGGGGTCACGAAGAGTCGGACACGACTGAACGACTGAACAACAACAACAAATAATATAGATTAAGAGAGATAAAATATTAAGGATTTTTGTTATTGGAGAATAGAATAGAATTGTAGGAAATTTTGGAAGTTACAAAAAAGGTATTTACCACCCCATCATGGTCTTTCAGTCCCATCCTAACTACAAACAAACAAATTAGAGAGAGTCTCACAAAAACCCTCCAAAACTACTTCAAGGAAAACGATGTAGACAACATAAAAACACCCCTCCTGTGGGACGCAATGAAAGCAGTCACCAGAGGAGCTTGCATAAAAGAGAAAGCACTCCTTAAAAAACAAACCACCTCTAAAATTAACAACTTAGAACAAGACATCACTAATCTTTCATCACGCTACAAACAAACAGGATCTAAAAAACTCCTTCAACTCATAGAACAAAAAAGAAGAGAAATAGACTCCCTAGAAATCAACAAAACAATGATCAACATTCTATACTTAAAACAGCGCTTCTATGAATACGGAGGGAAAAACTCCAGACTATTAGCAAATAGATGTAGGAAAAAAACACTTAAAACAAGAATACACTGCATCACCAAAAAAGGTGGCAACACGACATTTTCCCCCAAAGAAATAATTGCAGAATTTGCAAAATTCTACTCTGATCTATACACCTCCCGTAACCCACCTGAGAAGGAAATCAAAGCAATTCCTAACAGAGATGAACATACCTACTCTAACTAATGAGGAACAAGAATATATGGACAGTCCCATCACCCCAGAGGAAATAGACACAATCCTCAAAAACTTAAAACCACACAAAGCTCCAGGCCCAGATGGCTTCACAGCAGAATTCTACAAGAAATTCAAAGAACCCCTGATGCCCTACATGACACGCCTCTTTAATGACATCATGAAAGGAGGGCCCATCCCCAAAACCTGGACCCTCTCCAAAATAGTCTCCATCCCAAAACCAATGAAGGACAGCCTCAAGGTAGAATCATACCGCCCGATTTCATTAATAAACCAAGACTACAAAATATTCACATCAATCTTGGCCAACCGCCTGAAAAAATTCTTATCCAAGCTAATAGCTCCAGACCAAACTGGCTTCGTCCCTGGTCGCAACATTACAGACCCCATCAGGAAACTACTGAACCTAATTGAACACAGCAAGGTAACTAAACTCCCATTAACAATTATGTCCCTAGACATCCTCAAAGCTTTTGATTGCCTAGAATGGAAATACCTATCAGCAGTACTAACTAGCATGAAATTTGGCCCCTACTTCCTACAAACCATCAACCAAATATACTCCCAAGCCTCAGCAAAATGCAGAATTAATAATATGGACTCAAATACCATAACAATCCAAAGAGGCACAAAACAAGGGTGCCCACTATCTCCCTTCCTATTTATCCTGGCGCTGGAACCCCTAGCAATCCGAATCCGAGCAGCCACAGACATCAAAGGGGTGGAAATAAAAGGCAGAACCTATAAACTAGGACTCTTTGCAGATGACCTAATGGTCACAACACCAGATCCCTCAAACACAGCACCCTCCCTGATCAGAGAACTCAACACATTTGCAACGGTTTCAGGCCTACAAGTAAACTTTGAAAAATCGGAAGCCATGTGCTTTAACACCCCACCTTACATCCAAAGAGAACTCACTAACACCACCAAGATAAAACTCTGCCACACCAAGTTCAGATACCTAGGAGTACAAATAACCAAAAACCTTAACAAATTATACCTCCACAACTACAAACCCCTATGGCAACAAATAAACAAAGACTTAAAGAGATGGAACAACATGAAGTTCACTCTCTCAGACAAAATAGCCATGATCAAAATGATCATCCTTCCAAAACTAACCTATCTATTCCAAACCCTCCCAATCTGGATCCCCCCAACCCAACTTCACAAATGGCAAAGAAAACTACAATCCTTCATCTTCTCACACAAAAAACCAAGAATATACACCAAATACCTACACCTCCCCACCGCAGAAGGAGGATGGGGAATCCCCAACATAGAAGCATACTACAGAGCCAACCAAATACGCCATATAATCCCATACATATTAGAAGACGAGACAAAGCAATGGATACACCTAGAAAGGGACACAATTGAGAATATCTGCACCACAGCATACCCATTCCTCCCAAACAAACTAAGAAAAATCCCCACAACACTTAACAGATACACACAAACCATGTTCAAAGCATGGAAAGCAGAAACAGGCAAACTATCCCCAACCCCATCCCCGCTAACTCCCCTGACCTACCACCCACTATTCCACAAAGCAGCACAAAACCTCCAAACCAAAACCTGGCAATCCAAAGGACTATATCGCCTAATAGACTTTTATAAAAATAACAAACCTCTGTCAACACAAGAAATACAGGACAAATTAGAAGACACCCAAATGCCCTGGTTAACACAACACCAACTACATGCCATATTAAACAATCCAACAGTAAAATCAGCAGCAACCAGACCCCTGACAACCTTCGAAAATCTCATCCTAATGACAAAGGGAAGCGATAGAGGGCTGGTATCCGCAATTTATAAAATACTACTCAAAAATTCCACGAACTCCCTAGACACAATCAAAAAACAATGGGAGGATGACATAGGATACGAAATCAACCCCACCCAATGGACCAGAATGTGGTCTAAACCCCCCTTTAAATCCATATCAACAAAAAGAAGAGAACTCACCCTAAAACTAACCTACAGATGGTATCTAACGCCTAGAAAATTAGCGCTAATACGCCCAGGAACCTCACCAAAATGCTGGAGAGGGTGCACCTCCACAGGCACATACTTCCACATGTGGTGGGAATGCCCCAAAATCCAAACATTCTGGACAACAACCACACGAGAAATATGTAAAATAACCAAGCAAGTGTTAGAAATCACCCCAGAATTGGTCTTACTAAACATCTTCCAAGACAATAATGCCCACTTACAACACAAAGAACTCATAATCCATCTACTCTCAGCATCCAGAAACATCATAACCAGACACTGGAAAGACCTGTCAGGAGTAAACATGGACCAATGGTACCAAGCAGTATGGGAAACAGCCCTACTAGAAAAACTAACCAGTAACTGAAACTGACACGGGGACAAACAGAAGAAGACACCTTCACCCCGGTATGGTTCCCCTTCATCACATACACAGCCCAACAAGACAATGACAAAAATTTACCGACAGCATACAAATCAATATGGCTAACCTGACCCAAAATACCCACCAACCCCACTCACTCAGGAAACCGAAGATCACCACAGCCAACCACAAACGAACAACCACATCCCAAGCCAACTCCGACCTCTCTCACCGCCAAACGAGCACAAGCAAACAACAGAGAACCTACATAAACAATGCTGACACCAAACCCTACTCATATCAAGTAAAAAAGAAACACAGTCACCCCACCCCACCTACCTCCCCGTCCCACCCACTTCTTCCCCCCTTCCCCCCTTTCTTTTCTAATGTCTCACCAACACTGACTTATAAAAATGTTATATGGAAAAACTTGAGAGAGACATTGTACTACCTTTGAAAATCTTTAATAAAAAAAATATTTTAAAAAAGGTATTTACAAGGGACACAGGAGGAGGAGACAGGAGGAAGTCCCACTATGATGTGAGGAAGTAATACTAGTTTTAAGAAATGTGTAAGTTGTTGTTTTTGTTATGTTTGTTATTATTGTAGTTGTGTCTTCTTTTTGTATGTTTTTAGTAAAAAATTCTTAATAAATATTATTTTTTTAAAAAGAAATTAAGAAACATTCAATAAAAAACAAGAAGGTAAAGCAATATAATCAAACTTAAATTAAAATGTTTGCCGAAAGAAAATTGAAGTTTTGAGTAGGCCCTAGAAAGACAGTAGGAAAGGGGACTAGCTGTCCTCAACTGCAAGGGATTTCCATAACCCTTCATACCCTCCAACATATGGGAGAAGAAAAGGCTAAAGATTGAACCCTACACAAATCCTAAGTTATCTCCTGCAGGCAAGATTGTGCCAAATGTACTGCTCTGCTTTCCTTTGGAGCACAGCAGTGAGGCTGAGAGAGAGGTCTTGTTGTCTTGGCAGCCCAGGATTTCAGATACCTACTGTCCAGGCTTGCACTGTGGAGGTCACTTTGATACTGCAAACACAGTGGTTTGACTTCAACCCAGAGGCTCACTCCATTGTCTTTCAAGACAGACAGATACCAACAACAACAACAACAACAACAACAACAACCAGGTGGCTAGTGTTGCCAGGTGTGTTTCACTTGGACTCATTGGTTACCTGTGGGATCTTGTAGATGCCCAACATGTTTGCAAGGTGTGTGGAGATGTCGAGTTCACTCTTTTCAAGAACAGCTAGGAGCCTTTTCTGCTTCCCACAGCTGTAGTTTGGAATATTGATTTTCCCACCAGCAAGAAGGTCTGTCATGGAGTCAGATGTCAGTCTTCCCTTAGAATAGGTATCATAGATGCTGTAGCCGAGGGTGATGTTGGGTAAGAGACTGGGGTTGTGGTTAATATCCCGAACAGCAAGGGAGAAGGAAATAACGTGTGAGTTCTTCCTATCCACAAAGCTGTGAAATAAGTGTGTCACACAACCATCTTCAATTCAGTGAAAATGAACGTCACATTATTTTTTGTATTAATCAAAGCAACTAAGAAAAGAGGCTAGGAGGTAGAGCAAAGTGAGACAAATGTCTACCAGTACCTGTGTCTGCAGTATTTTTGCAAGGGAGGAGGATGGAGGGAAGACCAGAACAGAAATCAGCCTCATTTCTGGTGACCTACCAAAAGTCCCTTGACCCAAACTGACCCCACAGACTGCATTGTAAGTGACAGTAGACATTTACAATTTGCAGTTGCATAGATTTTGTTGTGCGTGGAGAAAAGAATTGTGTTCCCATTTTATTTACTACAGAAAACCTGAAACTCAAACACATTCCACAACACTTCGAAACTCAAACACATTCCACAACACTTTCAGCCATTTAGAAAACAAGTTATGCTTTGGAGAGCAGTACATGTCAAAACTACTACTAATTACACGAAATACATTATAAAACGCTTTGAAACTTGCCTTTTCACCAACTGAACTGGCATATAGAACTCAAGAAATGAAATGAAAATTTTCAAGGGTATCAGAAAACAAGTGTATCATGGGAAATGGAGAGTAGATAGGAAGCAGAAATACATCAATGCATCATTACTTACGTCTCTAGTCTGCTGACGGGGGTGCTGGAAAAGGTGAAAGGATATTGAATATTAAAGTATCTTGGAGATGCAATACCACTAATGAGGTGATCTGCTAGCCGGTAAAAATTTGCAGTCAATATCTGCTCCTTGATTGGATTCAGTGGGCATTTTGCCCTCTGCTGCATCCCCTTGATTGCAAGAGGCATCAACACAAGCAGTATTATCATCCTGGGTCTACCTGCTATGCCTTCCTTTTAGCTGTTGCACCAAACACTAGCTGTTGTTCATAGTAAGCCCCAAATTCTTGCAAATCAGAGATTGCAATGAATTGACAAATGCAGACTGGTGTTCAGCTGTGGTCTCAGAGCGGAAGGGTGATGGTTCAGTGGTGGAGTATCTATTTTGCACCAAGAAGGTGAGAGGGTGCAATCTCTGCTCCCTGTTCCAGGCAAGGCTGAGGACATCCCCTTCCTGGAAAGCAAGTCAGTCGAAATTTCTGATCTAGGGGGCAGCATCACACAGATGTACATTCCCACTTCACCTCCTCTATGTCTTTGCCCCCAGGATTTTTTGGCACAATATATATTTTATACATCCAACCTTTCAGGCACAGTGGAATAAAAAACTTCCTGCTGCCCTCAATTACGATATTTACCTTATTGGTCCCAAATAAGGAGGGGTACTTAGGAAAGAATAAAAATAGATCACTGTGATTCTGATTATTGTTAAGGGAAGAAAGATCTCCCCTGACACTTTATAGGAGCAGGTGCAGAGCAGGAGAAAAAATGTTTACTCAAATGCTATGGATCATCAAGGCTAAAGGTGAGTTTTTTTTATCAGAGGTCGGAGGGCTGCATGTTTTAACATTTTTTAACAGAGGTCAGAGGGCCACATGTTCTGACTGCCTTAGCTGATATTCCTGCGTTGCAAGGAGTTGAACTAGAATCATAGAGTTGGAAGAGACCCCAAGGGCCATCCAGTCCAACCCCCTGCCAAGCAGGAAACACCATCAAAGCATTCCTGACAGATGGCTGTCAAGCCTCCGCTTAAAGACCTCCAAAGAAGGAGACTCCACCACCCTTGGGTCCCTTCAACTCTAAGATTCTATGATTCCACGAAATAGGCCTACACAATGAATTCCAAAAACCAACCAAAGTACTAAATCTCTCAATAAAAGACATCACACATTGTCGCCGCAGAAGGAGGGTCTGACATCTCAAACGTTGGACCATCCTAATCTGCCCACCATTCTTCCTTCTTTGTGCTGAATGGATTTTCATTAGGCGTGAACATGCCATGTCTTGTTTTTGTTTATCTGACCCAGTAACTTGGAATTGGATCCATTTCACATTCATTGGATACATGACCACCTATTGTAAATATTCATACCTTTACCACCCTGGTTCTTTGAGGGGAGGGGAGAGCCAACTTCTCTCCCCTTCTCTTATTGCTGTTTGGCTCTGCATTAAGCTGCTTGTTCTGCTGCTGACTACTAGGTTATTGGGCATCCCTTTTGGACCTCATCCATTAACAACTCTGCTGCTGGATAAAGTGAGTAGGCCAAGCAAGCAACAATGGGAGCTCTCAGTTAAGATGAAATTCTCAACTCTGCTCCTTCTATCACTATTAGACTTTCAGGGCCCACTTTACTTTACCCAAGCTTCTAGTTAAACCAGAGCCTGGTGCAAAATAATGAGGACTATGGGGAGGAGCATCATCAGAACATCATATGAACCCTGCACCTGTGTTAGGATGAATGAGGCTAATGTGGTCCAGCATCCTGTTCTCACAGCAGCGAAAGAGATACCTCAAGGAAGCCTATAAGCACACTGGAGCTTATTTCTGCAGCAATCTCCCAATGCGTAATTCAGAACTAAGGCCCAGGATTCCTCTGAGCACAGGCTCACATCAGGAATTTATTTTTAGCACCAGAATTTGGGTTTAGATGGTTGTTACACAATGTTACACTCCTGTTGTTGTTGTTCAGTCGTTCAGTCGTGTCCGACTCTTCGTGACCCCATGGACCAGAGCACGCCAGGCACGCCTATCCTCCACTGCCTCTCGCAGTTTGGCCAAACTCATGCCAGTCGCTTCGAGAACACTGTCCAACCATCTCATCCTCTGTCGTCCCCTTCTCCTTGTGCCCTCCATCTTTCCCAACATCAGGGTCTTTTCTAGGGAGTCTTCTCTTCTCATGAGGTGGCCAAAGTACTGGAGCCTCAACTTCAGGATCTGTCCTTCTAGTGAGCACTCAGGGCTGATTTCTTTAGAATGGATAGGTTTGATCTTCTTGCAGTCCATGGGACTCTCAAGAGTCTCCTCCAGCACCATAATTCAAAAGCATCAATTCTTCGGCGATCAGCCTTCTTTATGGTCCAGCTTTCTTCGTTACACTCCTAATCCCCCCCAATTTCTCTTCACTGAAGCAACCTCATTGAGCCATGTGATGGAGAAGGCCTTCTTTGTTGTTGTGCAGGATTTTAATTTAGGGTCACCCCTCTGATGGTGTGAGATTAATCACACTGAGGTGTCTGACTGCAGGCAGAATTGTACAGATTGTAGACGGGTGGGGAGCTTGTCAGTTATTAAAACCATACAGAAAGACACCAGAAATAATGTCATAAAAGGAGATTTTACTTCAAGAATTAGAGTCCGTAATACAGGAAAGAAATCTGAAGGAAACAGCACGAGAGCTCAATATAAACTGACACATGCAAAGCACCAAAGGCATTTCCAGAAAGACAAATTATGCCCAGGTGCAGCTATTCCTGAAGAGCAGAAAATCACTTGACTTAAAAACACTTGGTTCTATACTTTGAAATTGTTAGCATTGAAAATAGGAACTGCGTACATGAGGCCATTATCACATGCATTCTGATATTCTGTAGATGGCACAAAACTTTAGCTAAGTTCCCTTTATGTCTAAGTCTGACATTTTTAATTTTCCAGAGACCATTCGCCTCCTTTATGACTATCAATGTCCATGTCTGGTCCAAAACCAAATCTTCAGTCATGTCCTTCCATGTTCATCATGCGAAAGGCTGGACTGGACGAATCCCAAACCGGAATTAAGATTGCCGGAAGAAATATCAACAACCTCAGATATGCTGATGACACAACCTTGATGGCAGAAAGTGAGGAGGAATTAAAGAACCTTTTAATGAGGGTGAAAGAGGAGAGCGCAAAATATGGTCTGAAGCTCAACATCAAAAAAACTAAGATCATGGCCACTGGTCCCATCACCTCCTGGCAAATAGAAGGGGAAGAAATGGAGGCAGTGAGAGATTTTACTTTCTTGGGCTCCATGATCACTGCAGATGGTGACAGCAGTCACAAAATTAAAAGACGCCTGCTTCTTGGGAGAAAAGCAATGACAAACCTAGACAGCATCTTAAAAAGCAGAGACATCACCTTGCCGACAAAGGTCCGTATAGTTAAAGCTATGGTTTTCCCAGTAGTAATGTATGGAAGTGAGAGCTGGACCATAAAGAAGACTGATCGCCGAAGAATTGATGCTTTTGAATTATGGTGCTGGAGGAGACTCTTGAGAGTCCCATGGACTGCAAAAGATCAAACTTATCCATTCTTAAAGAAATCAGCCCTGAGTGCTCACTGGAAGGGCAGATCCTGAAGTTGAGGCTCCAGTACTTTGGCCACCTCATGAGAAGAGAAGACTCCCTAGAAAAGACCCTGATGTTGGGAAAGATGGAGGGCACAAGGAGAAGGGGACGACAGAGGATGAGATGGTTGGACAGTGTTCTCGAAGCGAACTGGCATGAGTTTGGCCAAACTGTGGGAGGCAGTGGAGGATAGGGGTGCCTGGTGTGCTCTGGTCCATGGGGTCACGAAGAGTCGGACACGACTGAACAACTGAACAACAACAACAAGCCTTGCATTTTTGATCGTCATCAAGAATCATCTGCCAAAACCATCTCTCTTCTCATAAACTATTTGTAAATGTGTATCAACATTTTTAGATACCGAGTGAGACCCTACAAGCCTGCAGAGTGTCTTCTATGAGTGATGTAGGCCCTGATTAGCTACCTCTTGGACTACTACAATGTATTTTACATGGGGTACCCTTGAAGGTGACTCGGAAACAACAACTAATCCACAACGCGACAGCTAGAGTGGTGACTGGGAGTGGCCACCAATACCATATAACACTGGTCCTAAAGGGACTTCACTGGCTCCCAGTACGTTTCTGAGCACAATTCAAAGTGTTGGTACTGACCTTTAAAACCCTAAACGGCCTTGGCCCTCTATACCTGAAGGAATGTGTCCACCCCAATCGTTCTGCCTGGACACTGAGGTCCCCCTCCGCAGCCCTTTTGCTGGTTCCCTCACTGCGAGAAGCAAATTACAGGGAATGAGGTAGAGGGCCTTCTTGGTAGTGGCATCCTCCCTGTGGAACATGTCCCCTCAGATGTCAAGGAAATAGAGAACGACATAAATTTTAGAAGACATCTGAAGGCAAGCCTGTATCAGCAAGTTTTTAATGTTTGGTGTTATATTATGTTTCATTATGTGCTGTAATCCACCCAGAGTGGCTGGAGAAATAAATAATAAATAATTCTTATTCTTATATTCCCAAGGGAGCTTTTACTGATATCCCTTATATAGCTAGTTTAATATCTTTTTCTTCTAATTTAGCTAAGTTCCTTTTGTACTTTAACAATTCAGTTTGCAACTTCTTCAGCAGCTTATGAAATCCTGCTATGGGTAATGAGCAATTTAACTACAATTTTATGATATTCCTAGAGCTAAGGATCAAATGTCATGTTTAGTTTTTTCTTGTCAGGTGCTCCCTCATGTTCAAATCAGGCCTCAATATAATAATGTAGCATTTGAGAATGAAAATGCAGCCAAGGAGCCCAGCACTGGAGGCCAAGATAGAGAAGATCTGCACGGCTACCATGAATTTCCCCTTTGTGCTCAGGTAGGTGGGAACAAAAGACACCCAAACACTGCAGAAGACCAGCATGCTGAAGGTGATCAGCTTGGCTTCATTGAAGGCCCCTGGTAGATTCCTTGCTAAGAAAGCCACTGTGAAGCAGATGGCAGCCAGGAAGCCCATGTAGCCAAGGGCAATGTAAAACATGGCAACAGAGCCTTCGTTGCATTGGACAATGATCTCTCCAAGCTGGGAGCTCAGGTCAAAGTCTGGGAATGGAGGAGAGATCCCCAGCCAGGTGCTGCAGATGAGAACTTGGACACTGGAGCAGGAAAAGACAATGGAGTGGGACAAACTCTGCCCCAGCCATCTCCTCAACTTGTTCCCTGGCTTTGTGGCCAGGAAGGCCAGAACCACAGTGATGGTTTTTGCCAAGACTGAAGAGACAGCAACTGAGAAGATGATGCAGAAGGCTGTTTGTCGGAGAAGGCAGGTCACTTTCCTTGGCCTCCCAATGAAGAGGGAGGAGGACAAAAAGGAGAGCAGTAGAGAGATGAGGAGGATGTAGGAGAGGTCCCTGTTGTTGGCTTTGACTATTGGAGTTTCTTTGTATTTAATGAAGATTCCTAACACAAAGCCTGTGGTTAAGGATAAGGAGAGAGCAAGGGAAGCCAGGAGGCTCCCCAAACATTCTTCATAGGACAGGAAGGTCAATAATTTGGGGACACATTGATGTCTATCCTCATTTGGATGCTTATCTTCTGGACATTTGGTGCATTCATCAGCATCTGCAGAGAGGAAAACACACTTCAGTATCCTCACATCAGTCACACACCTAAAATTTGCTGACATCACTATTGCGTTTGGTGATAGACACTTTGGCAGCAGCACCCAGCTGCTGTTTTTCACCATGAAAAATTAAGAACTAGTGTAAAGGCCAGAAAAAATTATGAACCCCTGGATTTGACAACTGCGGGTTAAATGGATCAATAGGTTGGCTCAGTATCAAGGCAGCTTCTTGTCATGTTTCAATATTGAGAAACAGATGTGTTAAGCCCCAACTTTATTCGTAATATATTGAAGCTAGAATAATAATTCTACTTTTCCTCCAAGCAACTTGGAGGAGTATAATTGTGCGGTACTACCTCCATTCCCGAACTGCTGGGACGTCTCAGAAATCGTCAGGTGGTCTCTCTGGCCCAAGTGCTGACTGACTCCATGGCTGGACAACAACCCTCTGGAGGCCACAGTTTTGGTGAACCCAATGCACCCTGGTCCTCTTGCCCACTTTCCCCTCATCAAGATATTTCTGAGGACCAGATTCACTGACCTGCAATGCTCCCTGCAACATTGGAGTTGACCACATGGGGGGTGGGAGGGCTGTTCTTTCTATGCAGCAATACTTTTCTTCTATCCTCGGTTTTTCTTATGATTTGCTTTTTTTAATGGATAGATTTGGAAGATGTTCCACCTATCTATCAGTAAAACTAAATGGCTGATGTACTGGAAACCAAAATGATTAATGGGAAAACAACAATATAAAAACCACAAGACAAAATTCCGTAGGGGAGCTACCATAATTAAATCCTGAAAAATTCTACAAGTCTCAGCAGATGGGCAAATTAAAAAAAAATATATTCTGGTGCTGTGGGGATATTATAGGCTGGCAATATGTCCATCCGTATTAGAGAACAAAGAATGCAGCGGAACTATAAATTATAAATTGCTCGTTAATCATGATTATTAACATCTTGGTTGGACTTGCTCAAAGATTTGCCCCATCCTCCCATCGAAGGCCATTTTCTCTGAGATCCTCTGCTACCTTCCTGAGTGGAGATGGTCCCTTCTGAGCAGGGAGAACAATCATAGCAGCATGGGGGCTTCCCTTCCTGGACTTTTCTGGAATATCCAGGGAGACAGCTTTCTGTGCATCTTGAACGAGGCACCGTCTAGGCATGAAGAGAAAATTGAGCACTAAGGAGAAAGTGATACGTCTCTGGATGAATGTCTTTGGACGGATGTTGGAAGGATCTCGGAGAGGAGATATTTGCTTCCGATAACATCAGGTGACCCCAGGCTCTATTATGGGCAGTTACATTTTTTGCAGAGGTGCATAGCAGAGAAACCTTTTTCGGTGCTTCTTCTTCCCCACCCCCACTGCCTTGACATTGATATCTCACTGTTAACAACAAACAGGAGCATGGAATAAACAATAATATGAACAGCAATAAAAAACCTCCATCTGTTGCCATCACATCTGCCAGCAGAGACATTGGTGTTGCTTCCAAAGACTGCACCTGGTGCAGAATTTAGTGCCCAATTTGCTTGTGTGCCATGTCTCTGTGCCCAGATGTGTAATACCTTTCTATACTCCAGCCTTACCCAACCTGGTGCCCCTCAGATAGCTTTGCACAATGATGGCTGGGTTGCATGGGAGTTATAGTCCACAATATTTGGAGGCACCAACTTGGGGAAATGTGTTCTGCTCTGCTTTGGAAATTCTCCATTTACTTTGAAATTATATAGATGTTTTGTCAAGAGCAGGATCCATTAAACTCATTGGAACTTAGATTCAGGAAAGGGTCCACAGGATTGCAGACAAAGCCTCATATGTACTATTCTAAATGTTGTTAGAGCATAGCAGATGTCACAGTAAAATGACAGATCCAATCTTTCCTACCTTATTAAATAGTTTGGGCCAGACAATTGCTTCTGGGTTAATGGTGAACTTCAGATTTGAGGACTTTAGTCTCTCTATTCTCCCAATTTTCACTCTATCATGAGAGTTATTAGGAAACAGCACCCAATTCTCAATATCGAAGTCAACGGCCAGTGCCCCATTCTCATCCAAGTACTGCCCATCAGCTGAAGTGTTAGAGTAAAACTGGACTTCTTTCAAGAAACGATGGAGCTAGAATGACAGAGGAAAATCCAGCCATGAGTAAGAAGGGCTGAATTATGCAACATGGTTTCATGTTCTCTCTGCATCCTAATCTTCTCTAAATAAGAACCAGCATTATTTCATATATTAGGAAAGGTTGATTTGGAGGGATAGATCAGTCGGTAGACCATAAGACTCTTAATTTGAGGGTCATGATTTTGAGCTCTAAGCTGGGCAAAAGATTCCTGCAATGCCTGCATTGCAGGGGGTTGGACTAGATTACCCTGGTACCTCCCAACTCTACAATTCTATGATTCTAAGATGTTTGGGAAAGTATGTAAAACATGATGAACTTGGCTTTATTAAAGGAAGAAATCTAAGTTCTATGAAGGATGAAGTCATCTTTCTGCAGCACGATGAAACTATGTAAAGAAGGCTATTCAGTAGCACACTGATAATAATAGGATATAATAATAACAATAACAATAACAATAACAATAACAATAACAATAATTTATTATTTATACCCCACCCATCTGGCCGGGTCTCCCCAGCCACTCTGGGCGGCCTCCAACAAATACCAAAATACAATACAAAGTCACAAATTAAAAACTTCCCTAAACAGGGCTGCCTTTAGGTATTTTCTGAATGTCAGGTAGTTGTTTATTCCCTTGACTTCTGATGGGAGGGCGTTCCACAGGGCGGGCGCCACTACCGAGAAGGCCCTCTGCCTGGTTCCCTGTAGCTTTGCTTCTCGCAGTGAGGGAACCGCCAGAAGGCCCTCGGTGCTGGATCTCAGTGTCCGGGCTGAATGATGGGGGTGGAGATGCTCCTTCAGGTATACAGGACCGAGGCCGTTTAGGGCTTTAAAGGTCAACACCAACACTTTGAATTGTGCTCGGAAACGTACTGGGAGCCAATGCAGATCTCTCAGGACCGGTGTTATGTGGTCCCGGCGGCCACATATAAGGATATATAAGGAATATTGGAATATGATATCACACATATAAAAACACACACACTCCAAAAACAAATAACAACACTCCCCCAACCCCTTACACAAACACATTTTAAGGTTTAATGTGGTCCTCAACTGTTTAAGGCTTTATACGTCAAAGGACTTTGAATTGGGTCTGGAAACTAATTGGCAGCAAATGTCGTTGGACCAGGATCAATGTAATATGCTCAAAAAGTGTTGTCCCAGTGCGCAACGTGACTGCTGAATTTTGAATCTTCTGAAATTTCTGAACTGTCTTCAGAGGCAGCCCTACATATAATGCAGGCGTGTGGTTTTAAATGGAAGATAAAAGCTTGCAAGAGTATTCCTGTCTAATGATAGTCTAATGTGGCAATGTTTAGTCCTAGTGTGTTTATTACATTTTGTAAAAAAAAAGTCAGCCCCAATATTCCTATTAGATTTAGATTATACATGTTTAGACCTTTTGTGGATTCCCAAACTATACAGTGTAGGAGGTTGCTAAGAAGTAGGCTTTAACTGCTTTAAAACCCTAAACGGCCTCGGTCCCATATACCTGAAGGAGCGTCTCTACCCCCATCGTTCAGCCCGGACACTGAGATCCAGCGCCGAGGGCCTTCTGGCGGTTCCCTCATTGCGAGAGGTGAGGTTACAGGGAACCAGACAGAGGGCCTTTTCGGTAGTGGCGCCCACCCTGTGGAACACCCTTCCATCAGATGTCAAAGAAATAAGCAGCTATCCTATTTTTAAGAGACATCTGAAGGCAGCCCTGTTTAGGGACGTTTTTAATATCTAACACTGTATTGTTTTAACATTCATTTGGGAGCCACCCAGAGTGGCTGGGGAAGTTCAGTCAGATGGGCGGGATACAAATAATAAATTATTATCATCATCATTATATTGAATCAGAGAATTGATCCGATGAGCTCCACATCTTTCTCTATACTTTGCTGCCTTTGAAGTCAGTCTGTAAATTGTTTCCTGCAAATTATTGGATGACACTGCTGTCTGCAGGAATATACCACTGAATCTGTGGACTAGACCTGCCATACAGCTATTGGCCAATTCTGTTGTGCTCCACCTGTAACTTGTGTAGAATTCCCGTCATCTGGGAACCTGGATGGGAGAAGCTCTGATGGATTTCTACCAGCAGGTGAAAACAATGTCAATGGCCAGTCAGTGGTCTGACTCGGTGCAAGAAAATTTCTGGTGACTGTGTTCCCAGAGGTGGGGGGGGGAGGAGACGATGACAACAACAACAAATTGCAGTTTGCAAAATGAAAACGACATACCTGCCATGGCTGTAACTTTTGAATATCCAAGCTGCCTCCACCCACAACTGACATCCTCTTTGACCGGGTTGAATATGCAGCATTTAAGGCCTGAGCCACAGCTTGGATACTCAAGTAGTTCACATAGCTGTCTTGGGACAGGATTCTTTCAATCTCTTCCTGGGGCAGCATCTTCACATTATCCTTCTCTCTGCATTTGGTCATACCTCTCACAGACAAGGCATGCTTTGAATATGAACAATCAAATGCTTCTTCTGAATACTGTTGGCTAGTCAAGGACATTGGCTCATAGTGGTCCTTTTTCATACTTTTTTTGGTCTTCATTACAAAGGACAAAGAGCCATGGGTATACTTAAGGCAGTCAATATCACGTAACAACATTTTGTTCTGAAGAAGTGTGGTTATCCAGACTTTCCCCCCAGTTTGTATCCTTTCGAGTAAGGACTGTACCTCTATGATTATGTAAAGTCCAATTTGAGAGTCTGCAAAGTAAACAAATACATTGACTTGTCTCCACATGGCAGGTGGTTCATGGGGTATCCATAGCCAAGTTTCTCGTTGTACTCTTTGTGTGAAGGCAACACATATTTCCCTTTTGTTCATCAGAGGTGTAAAAGTACTCAGGAAGCTTTCTCCACTGTCATTGTCTGGAGCAAAGAGGCCGACCCACGTCCACCTGAAATGCAGGAGAAGTTGGACCATCCCTTGGTACTGCATTTCTTGGTTTGGGGCCATTTGGTAGACAAAAGGTGACTGGAATTTATCAGTAAGAACAAAGCCATAACTGAGCTGGTGAGAAAAAGGGAAAGAGAATGATGGCTTGTGTTTCAGGGTTTTTCCATATCCCCATAATGTAATGGAGCGAAAAAGGGAACCCTACAAAAGAAACTACAACTGAACAAATAAATTTGGCATCAAGAAAGGGGATAAAAAGGAAGCCCCCTATTACTTGGTAAAAAGTACACTGCCTGGACTATCAATAAAGGAGAAGGGGGAGGGGAATGAAAGCTGAGGTTAAAGAACGAGTTAAAAAGCAAAAGACTGAGAAACCCACTGGAGGAACAGTGAAAGTGAAACTGTGTAAGACAGCGGTCGTACTAGACACAATACAGCAGAATACACCGGAAACAATGTCCCCAGGGGGAGGAAAGAAAAGGTGAAGCAAGAAAGTGATTCAACATTCTTGGGCCCAGCCTTATTCAACATCTTTATCAATGACTTGGATGATGGGCTTGAGGGCATCCTGATCAAGTTTGCAGATGACACCAAATTGGGAGGGGTGGCTAATACCCCAGAGGACAGGAATCACACTTCAAAATGACCTTAACAGATTAGAGAACTGGGCCAAAGCAAACAAGATGAATTTTAACAGGGAGAAATGTAAAGTACTACACTTGGGCAAAAAAAATGAAAGGCACAAATACAGGATGGGTGACACCTGGCTTGAGAGCAGTACATGTGAAAAGGATCTAGGAGTCTTGGTAGACCACAAACTTGACATGAGTCAACAGTGTGATGCAGCAGCTAAAAAAGCCAATGCAATTCTGGGCTGCATCAATAGGAGTATAGCATCTAGATCAAGGGAAGTAATAGTACCACTGTATTCCGCTCTGGTCAGACCTCACCTGGAATACTGTGTCCAGTTCTGGGCACCACAGTTCAAGAAGGATACTGACAAGCTGGAACGTGTCCAGAGGAGGGCAACCAAAATGGTCAAAGGCCTGGAAATGATGCCTTATGAGGAACGGCTTAGGGAGCTGGGTATGTTTAGCCTGGAGAAGAGAAGGTTAAGGGGTGATATGATAGCCATGTTCAAATATATCAAAGGATGTCATATAGAGGAGGGAGAAAGGTTGTTTTCTGCTGCTCCAGAGAAGCGGACACGGAGCAATGGATTCAAACTACAAGAAAGAAGATTCCACCTAAACATTAGGAAGAACTTCCTGACAGTAAGAGCTGTTCGACAGTGGAATTTGCTGCCAAGGAGTGTGGTGGAGTCTCCTTCTTTGGAGGTCTTTAAGCGGAGGCTTGACAGCCATCTGTCAGGAATGCTTTGATGGTGTTTCCTGCTTGGCAGGGGGTTGGACTGGATGGCCCTTGTGGGCTCTTCCAACTCTATGATTCTATGATTCTATGAATATACCAAAGCAGGCTCAGCTTACCCACATTAGGGAAAACATGGAGAGCCAGAGGGGACATATACAATTGGCAAGGAAAAAGCAGACAACAGAAGAGAGATGCCAAAGGGAGGGCTGTAAGAGCAAAAGTGTGGGAGAGGAAAATGAAGAGTAAAGCAGTTTGGCAAGAAGACAACAAACTGTAAGAAAGGTGTGAAGCGAAGGGCAAAGAACTGAGTGGAAAAGTATGACTGAGAGAGGAGCGGCGAAAGGGGGAAAAGAAGACAATCGCTATTTGGATTGAAGTTGAGGTTGAAGAGGACTAAAGGTTGACGTGAGCAACCTAAGGTGGACTTAAAAGGACACTCTGAGTCTGTATTTTGTACTTTATTTCTGTGGAGGTGATGTGGAGGGGCTTGCATTCAAGTTACTAATTTGGGAGGAAGAAGTTTCAAGATAAATGTAAAGAAGAAAATGGAGAATTGAGAGAGATTCTAGAAGCAACCCTAGATTCAATAGCTATTCTGAAACTCCAACAAAGGCAGGTGACTCTACGTTTTAGAGGGATAGGGGAAGAGCAGAATGAGAACATTACTGAGAGACTGATAAAAGAAATTGCACAGTGGTTGGAGCTTCAGGAAGAGGACATAGTATAGTATGATTGATAAAGCTTTCAGAGTCACCTCCAACATAGCAAAGGCAAGTAAGTGGCCAGGTGATTGTTTGGTATGCATAGACAAGAAAAATATAATTATTCTGAGAGAAGTCCCAGAGAGGTTGCTTTAAAAAAGGCAGAATTATAAATTTCTGACTGATCCACTCAAGAAGAAGAATATTCCATATCGGTGGGAGCTACCAGAAGGAATAACCTTCACTTACAAAGGAAAGAGATGGTGAAGGAAGTGGAAACATTTGCTAGAAGTTACAGGAAGCATTTGGGAATCAAAAGAGAACAGCTGACAGGGGGAGGAAGAGAAGGTAGTGGAAGAAGAGAAGGAGAGTAATCTGGCAGAAGAAGAAGAGCGAGAGTAAATAGAGGACCATACCTCACTGTAGAAATTAGATTAAAATAAAGGATTGATCTTAAAGTTACAACATGGAATGTAAATGGTCTGAATAACAAGTCAAAAAGGAACAGAGTGGAACATATCTTAATGAAAAACAAATTAGACATAACATGTCTCCAGGAGACACATGGGTTCAGAAAGCACAGAAGGGTGTTGATCAATAAAAAGGAGCAGAATTTATCTCATCAGATAAGAGCAAGAAGAGAGGCGTGGTCATTTATGTGAAACCCAGATTTAAACCAAAAAATGCTTTTTAAAGAAGATAAAAATGTTAAAACATTTTTTTTTATTTTTTTATTTGCAAACAAATCTGGTAAACTATTGGCATGGCAATTAAAGAAGCAACAAAGCGAAAAATTGATTAATAAATTGATTGTGGACAGAGAAAAAATGTGGAACAAAAAATATAAACAACAACAAAAAATATAAACAACAGTTTCTTGACATACTTCAGAGAACTCTACAAAAAAGGTAAAGAAAATCAAGAAAGAATGGAGAGTTTCTAAATCAAAACAAACTCTGGAAGATCTCAAAGGAGGAAGCGGACCAACTAAACACCCCAATTATGTATGTATGCTGGAAATACAGCAGGCAATGAAAAAGATCAAAATTGGGAAAGCTCCAAGACCAGATGGATTGCCAGCCAAATATTATAAAAAGTTAGAACTACGGGCATTACCATTTAAAGAAGTAGCAAATAACATCTTAAATACATGAAAATTGCCAGGATCATGGGAGGAGGAGGAGAAAAAGAAGAAGAAGAAGAAGAAGAAGAGTTTGGACTTTGATATCCCGCTTTATCACTACCCGAAAAGGAGTCTCACCAAGCAGCTAACATTCTCCTTTCCCTTCCTCCCCACAACAAACACTCTGTGAGGTGAGTGGGCTGAGTAGACTTCAGACTTGTGACTAGCGAAGTGCTACTAGCCCAAGGTCACCCAGCAGCTGCATGTGGAGGAGCATAACTCTGATTCCAAAGGGAACAGAGTCAACAGCTATTAAAGACTACAGACCCATTTCACTACTCAGTAACAAAATCTTCACAGACATTTTAGCGAGTAGATTAAAATCTCATTCCCTGAAAAGCCCGAAGCATTCCTCTTAGGGATCATTGGGAATGAAATTCCAAGAGACTTTAATTAAGTATTTATGTATGCCATCATGGCAGCAAGAGTCTTGACTACCCAGAATTGGAAAATGGAGACCTTACTGACAGAGATTGGTTGGTCAGATTAATGGAGTATGCAGAATTGGACAAGCTGACAGGTCAGTTAAGAGATCAAACAATACAAAAATTTAAAAATGATTGGAATATATTCAAACAATATTTGAAAGACCATTATGGAGAATTAAATTTTTTGACTGGTTTAGAATACCTCCTGTAAGGAAAAAGAAAAAGAAAATAATAAAAAACAAAACAAAAAGGGAACTAGGTTACTGGATAAATGGCTGTGTTAGGAGGGGCAAGTCAGAATTGGAAGGAAGTCAAATACAAATGGATTACAAATGAATCAAATAAACAAGTATGTATTTTTCTCCCCCCCCTTTTATTAGGTTTTAAAAATATATTTTTAATTACAGCAAAATTAAGTTGTTACAATGTGATATGATGAATACATGTCTAAAGAAACAAGAAACCAATAAAAACTGGGGGGGGGGAGGCACACAATATTTTTTAAACCAATTATTATACCAATTTATGGCAAAATTCTCTATGCAGATATGTCTGCTGAAAGAAAAGTGTTGAGTAGGCCCTAGAAAGAAAGGAGGAAAGGGGCTTGTCTGTCTTCAACTGCAAGGGAGTTCCATAACCATTCATACCCTCCAATATCTGGGAGAAGAGAAGGCTAAGGGCAGCCAAGATTGTGCCAGATGTATTGCTCTGCTTTCCTTTGGAGCACAGCAGTGAGGCTTAGAGGGATGTCTTGACATTTGGGCAGCCCAGGACTTCTGTACCCACTGCCTAGGCTTGCGAACTGTGGAGGTCACTTTGATAGTGCTAACACAGTGGTTTCACTTCATCCCAGAGGCTCACTCCATTGTCTTTCAAGACAGACAGGTGCCAACAACGACAACTAGGTGGCTAATGTTGCCAGGTGTGCTTCACTTGAGCCAACTGATTACCTGTGGGATCTTGTAGATGCCCAACATGCATGCAATGTGCCTTGAGATGTCAAATTCACTCTTTTCAAGAACAGCTAGCAGCCTTTTCGTTTTCCCACAACTGTAGTTTGGAATATTGATTTTCCCACCAGCAAGCAGGTCTGTCATGCACTCAGAAGTCAGTCTTCCCTTAGAATAGGTATCATAGATGCTGTAGCCCAGGGTGATGTTGGGTAAGATCCTGGGGTTATGATTCATATCCCGAACAGCAAGGGAGAAGGAAATAATGTGTGAGTTCTTCCTATCCACAAAGCTGTGAAATAAGTGTGTCACACAGTTATTCAGTGAAATGAAAGTCACATTATTATTTTTTTGTATTTTCAAAGCGACTAGGAAAAGAGGCGATGAAGTAGAGCAAAGTGAGTCAGAGGTCTACCTGTACCTGTACCTGTACCTGTACCTGTACCTGTGTCAGCAGAATTTTTTTCCAAGGGAGGAGGATGGAGTAAAGACCGGAACACAAATCAGCCTTATTTCTGATGACCTATCAAAAGTTTCTTGAGCCACATTGACCCCGCAGGCTACATTGCAAGTGACCAAGCACAGCAGACATTGACAGTTTGCAGGTGCATAGAATCTGTTGTGCATGGAGAAAAGAATTGTGTTCCCATTTTATTTACTACAGAAAACCTGAAACTCAAACACATTCCACAACACTTCCTACCCTTTAGAAAACAAGTTATGCTTTGGAGAATGTTCAAATATATAAAATGGATGTCATATAGAGGAGGGAGAAAGGTTGTTTTCTGCTGCTCCAGAGAAGCGGACACGGGGCAATGGATTCAAACTACAAGAAAGAAGATTCCACCTAAACATTAGGAAGAACTTCCTGACAGTGAGAGCTGTTGGACAGTGGAATTTGCTGCCAAGGAGTGTGGTGGAGTCTCCTTCTTTGGAGGTCTTTAAGCGGAGGCTTGACAGCCATCTGTCAGGAATGCTTTGATGGTGTTTCCTTGCTTGGCAGGCGGTTGGACTGGATGGCCCTTGGGGTCTTTTCCAACTCTAGGATTCTATGATTCTAACATTACATATCAAAACTACTACTAATTCCATGAAACACATTATAAATTGCTTTGAAACATGGTTGCCTTCCAACTGAAAAGACACAAAGAACTCTTTGAATAAATTAATGAAATGAAATGAAAATGTTCAGGGGTCATCAGAAAACAAGGTCGGATCACGACTGAACGACTGGAACAACAGGTAAGGAAGCAGAAATACTTCAAACTTACGACTTAAGTCTGCTGACAGGTGTGCTGGAAAAGGTGAAAGGATATTGAATATTAAAGTATCTTGGAGATGTGACTCCACTAATGAGGTAGTCTGCTAGCCGGTAAAAATTTGAAGCCAATATTTGCTCCTTGATTGGATTCAGTAGGCATTTTGCCCTCAGCTGCATCCCATAGGTTGCTAGAGGCAGCAACAAAAGCAAGTGTCATCATTCTGGGTCTACCTGCTACACACCAAACACTAGCTGCTGGTTTTAATAAGCCCCAAATTCTCGCAAATCAGAGATTGCTATTAATTGACAAATACAGGGAGGTGTCTAGCTCTGGTCTCAGAGCTGAAGGGTGATGGTTCAGTGGTGGAGCATCTCTTTTGCACCAAGAAGGTGAGAGGGTGCAATGTCTGCTCTCTGTTGCAGGCAAGGCTGAGGACGTCCCCTTCCTGGAAAGCCAGTCGGTCTAAATTACTGATGTAGAAGGCAGCATCATACAGATGTACCTTCTCATTTCACCTCCTCTATGTCTTTGCCCCCAGGATTTTGTGGCACGATATATATTTTATACATCCAAACTTTCAGGCACAGTGGAATAAAAAAAATTCTTCTGCCCTTAATTACAATATTTACCTTATTGCTCCCAAAGGCAATATTCAAGTGGTGGGGTGGGGGCTACTTGGACTCAGGAAATAATAAAAATAGATCACTGTGATTCTGATGGTTGTAAAGGGAAGAAAGATCTCCCCTGACATTGCATAGGAGCAGGTGCAGAGCAGGAGAAAACATGTTTACTCAATTGGCTGCCATGGATCATCAAGGTTAAAGGTTACGTTGGCAGAACCTGATTGACATGAAAAGAGCCCTGAGGTTGGATCAGGCCAAAGTCCCACAAAGTTCCTACCTCCAACGGAGGTGCGATTGCAAGAGGAGGTCAACCAGGATGGTCAAGGGTGTAGAAGCCGAGCCTTATGAAGAACGGTTGAAGGAGCTGTGTATGTCTAGCCTGGGAGAGAGGAGACTGAGAGGAGATATGATAGCCATCCTCAAATATCTAAAGGGCTGTTGCATGGAGGATGGAGCAACCTTGTTTTGTCCTGCAAAGTAGGACTCAAACCAATAGCTTCAAGTTGCAGGAAAGGAGATTCCCACTAGAGAGATGGAAAAACTTTCTGACAATAAGAACTGTTTGACAGTGGAAAGGTCTCCCTCATGAGGTTGTGGGCTATCCTTCCCTGGAGGTTTTTAAGCAGAGGTCAGAGGGCCATATAGAATCATAGAATCATAGAATCCTAGAGTTGGAAGAGACCACAAGGGCCATCCAGTCCAACCCCCTGCCAAGCAGGAAACACCATCAAAGCATTCCTGACAGATGGCTGTCAAGCCTCTGCTTAAAGACCTCCAAAGAAGGAGACTCCACCACACTCCTTGGCAGCAAATTCCAAATATGTCCTGGATGCTTTAGCTGACATTCCTGCAATGCAGTGGGTTGGACTAGATGACCCTTGGATCCCTTCCAGCTCTAAGATTCTATGATTCTATGAAATAGGCCTACACAATGAATTCCAAAAACCAACAAATGTACTAAATCTCACAATAAAAGACCCAGAGAGGGTGCATTGCAGCAATCTAATCTTGAATACAAGCGCGTGCCTATTTGATTAAGTCCAATGATTGTTGTAGAAGCCATTAAGTCCCAGCTGGCCCCAAAGGTAAGTTCTGCATTGCTATGGTCCTCCAAAACCATGCCAGAGACCACCTGTGCCATCTCAGTCCATGGTGCCACTGGGCAATAGTGTGGTTGATACACCATCTGCATCCCCTATAGGTCTCTCCAGCCCAACAAATAAATTCCAAAAACTAGACAAATATTTGTAAAGGAAATAATGCTATGGACAAGTACAGCAACATCCAGCCCTTTGAAGCCCCATTCAAGCTTTTATACAATATCCCAATGAATTTGGTGAGGCCCACCAAGCTTACACATCCAAGTTGTTGTTTGTATACTGTCTTTCATCCAAATATCACAGGGCAGCTCACAACATAAAAATCCAAAAGGGGAGTTCAAAATCAGGTGTGCCAAGTTCGACCCAACATTATGGGTGCACTGGTGATGTCACATGTGCTTGTGATGTCACACACCATCTCCTCAAGTAGGAGGGTCCGACATCTCCAATGTTGGACCATCCTAATCTGCCCACCATTCTTCCTCCTTTGTGCTGAGGTAATGGCCACTGGTCCCATCACCTCCTGGCAAATAGAAGGGGAAGAAATGGAGGCAGTGAGAGATTTTACTTTCTTGGGCTCCATGATCACTGCAGATGGTGACAGCAGTCACGAAATTAGAAGACGCCTGCTTCTTGGGAGAAAAGCAATGACAAACCTAGACAGCATCTTAAAAAGCAGAGACATCACCTTGCCGACAAAGGTCCGTATAGTTAAAGCTATGGTTTTCCCTTGTGTAATGTATAGAAGTGAGAGCAGGACCATAAAGAAGAAACAGGACGAGAGCTCAATATAAACTGACACATGGAAAGCTACAAATGCATTTCCAGAGAGACTGATTCTGCCCAGGTGCAGCTATTTCTGAAAAGGAGACAACCAGTTGACTTAAAAACACGTGGTTCTATACTTTCAAATTGCCCTTATCAAGCACAGTTTATGATATTAAATTGCTGGCATAGTAATGAGGAAATGCCTACATGAGGCCATTATCAGATGCATCCTGATATTCTACAGATGACACAAAACTATAGCCAAGTTCTCTTATTGCCCAGGTCTGCCAATTTTAATTTTCCGGAGACCACTCATCTCCTATCTGACTATCTAAAATCAATGTCCATGTCCTTCCCAAAGTTAAAACTTCAGTCATGTCGTTCTGTGCATACCTGTAGGAGTGTTTTCACCCCCATCGCAACACCTGGACACTGAGGTCCTCCTCCAAAGGCCTCCTGCTGGTACCCTCACTGCCACAAGAAAGTTACATGGGAAAAGGCTGAGGACCTTCTCAGTTGTGGCGCCTTACCTGTGGAACACCCTCCCCGCTCGGATGTCAAGGAGATAAAGAACTAAATAACTTTTAGAAGACAACTGAATCAACTCGGTATTGGGAAGTTTCATGTTTTATTATGTTTCAATATCTACTGTAAGCTAGAGAAATAAATATTTTGTTATTGTTGTTATTGTTATTGTTATTAGTAGTAGTGTCAGATTCCCATAAGTCCTTTTACCGATATCCCCTATGTAGCTAGTTTAATACATATTTTTTCTAATTTAGGTAAGTTCATTTTGTACTTTAGCAATTCAGTTTCCAACTTCTTGTTAGCGAAAACGAAGCCAAGGGCAAAGTTACCTGACCACCTGGATCACCAGGCAAAGGCCTGAGGACGTTGCGGAACAAAGGGAGTCCAGCCGCCACAGAGCAAAGCAAAGCACAAAGTTTATTGCGCAATAGGTTCAAGAGAAATCCGAACCCCGAACAAAGGGTGTCCTGGACTTTTAAAAGTTCCCGCGATAGCCCAGAATACACAGCGAAATACATCACAGAAACGTCAGAGATGGGGAGGGGAGAGAGGAGGTTCCAGCAATATTTACATATGGGAAAAACAAGTTTTACATGTCAAGAGGGATGGCAGGAACTGGTGATGGGATTTAGGGTGGGTGCAATACACATTGATGGTTTCCACTGGGGAAAGACAATAGAAAACTCCTAGGAGGATGTCTGCTGTCATGGTTACTGATGGATGGGTGCTTGAATGGATTACCGGGAGGGGTGCATTTCCTCCTGCAGCTGGATGAGGACGTGACTCTCTGCTTAAGGGATTATGAAAGCCACTGAGTTAGGAGTCCAAAAATTATACAGTATCGAAATAACATACTTCTGATGATCGGAGGATGGCGGGGACCGAGGGGTTAGAAAGGTTATTTTATAAGGAGCAGATAGACACTCGAACCATGCAGCTAGGACCTTGCGTTGCTGAGATATTGATTTTTATGTTATTTAACCTTAGAGCTGTCAAACTGCCCGCCCACAGTCTAAGCGAGTCCACTTGTTACAATGTTGCAAGTTATAATTAATAACTTCCCTTGCTAGATACATTTTAGTTTCGATTCCATTGTTCTCGCAGCAGGGAACCTGTCAATACCCACTTAGTGAGCAGTCAAGCGTGAAGGTGTTGAGAAGCAGAGCTGAACGTTCCATTTTGGAGGCCTGGCTGAATGCATGCTCCTGATTGGTCGGTTTGCCGTTCATTGAGAAAATGGCGTGTAGAGAAGCGCTTTTGACAAGCAAAGCTATACGAGGGGTTTCAGGCTTTATGTACAGCCTTCTCGAGGGGTTTAGCGGGAAATCAGTGTGCTGCTTGTGGAACTGTGTGGGGAAACATGGGGAGGGGTTTCGGGGGTTCCCGGGGAAGGGGTCTTTGGGATGATCCGTTGCCTCCTGGCTGGCTGTCTTGCTAGCAGGTCTTCCGAAGGCGCCCCCCCCTGCCGGTTTCCCTATCATATCCCCCATTCGGAGAGAGGGTTGCGACCCGTTCCGGAGGAACAGCAACCCCTTCTCTCCGCACCTTCACAGTTCGGTGATCTGGTATTCCCCTTCCCCCAGGTGCTGCATCCGTACGTACTCAGGGAAAGTGACGGAACCGTGAGAGTAGGCTCGGAGGGGAAATATGGGGTTTGGAGCCTGTTGGATGGGGCAGCGAAACAAGGAAAGGCAAGGGGTCCAACAATGGACAGCACAACAGAAGATTAAAAGGCAGAGGACAAAGAGTATAACAAATAAAACAATACCTTTCAACAGCTGCTTGGCCCAACCGAGGTTTGGTAACCACCCCCACAAGTCAAAGTCTGACAGACCCTCATGCTGGATGTTCTGCAGTTGTCCAGCAAGCTTGTGGATATTATTAAGGTGTCCGGTGATATTTAAAGTTTGATCCGTCACATAGGTACAGCATTCAGAGCCAATTAATGCACAAGTCCCGCCTTCCGAAGATAGTAAAAAATCGGTAGCAATCCGGTTTTGAATCGATAATTGGCGTACCTGGGAGAGCTCAGTGGTTAGAGCATCGGTGACTTGTTCGGTTTCTCGCATAAATTTGAGGAGGATGTCCGTGAGTTTCAAAATGTCAACGTGATTAGAACCCGCTCCGTAGGCAGGGAACAATGCTCTTCCCCATGTCTCTCCGTTGGCGGCCACATCGGAGAGATCCGAGAGAGCCTGTTCCTCCCTTTTGTTCCTTTGTCTCCCGGTAGGTAGGTCATGAGTGACTCGGATGCCCGGGACAATATATCCGATATAACAGGAGCCAAACATGTGGGGGCTGACCCACCTGTACCCGCGGTGAGCACAGATCCACCACAGGCCTGCGAGGTAGGACTCCATCCGACCTGAGGCAAAACTTTGCAGAAGAGCGGGGTTCGGATTCCCCACGGGGCCAACAACGGTAGTCCAAGCGGCGGAGAGGTCGGAGGCAGTCTGCGTGCCCCTCGGGCTGGTGATGATAACTTGCCCTGTCTCACGGAGTTCCAGGTTGGTGTCGCACACACTGACCCCCACGTTAGGTCCTTGTCCAGTGAAGCGGCGGCAAAGGGGGCCGCGGGTTGGACCTGTCAAGTACAGGTATTGGTGAGTGAGATTCAAGGCTGTTAGGTTCCATGAGATAATGTCCCCTGATCGGAACTGTTCCAGGGTGACGGCTACCGGAACCAGAGGTAGTCCTTGTCTCATATGGGTCGGAGCATGAGCGCAGATCCAACAGTCCCGAGTAGTGGTTTCCTTTGCCACCTTGCTGAGGAGCTGAATAAAAGAGTTCTGCTCCCAGGAAGAGAGGAGGTCTGGTTCTACTACTCCTGACCGGTTCAGTCCTAGTTGTCGGGGAGCGGTGCCTATCGGGTGGAGGGGGTCAGTAGAATTGAGGAGGCTGACGCTGGTGGCAATCCCTCCACATCTCAGGGGTCCTGCATGGTCCCAAGCAGGAGGATGGGAAGGGGCTACTGGGTGATACCATCCTTCTAAGTACTCCCCCCCCTTCCAGCTTCCCGTGAGTCCAAGGTCCCAGAGGCAACAAAACCTCCTGAGGCATACGCCTTGCAGCTGGGATCTATGGGGTCCCGGAACCATACGGAGGCATTGAAATCCAAAGAGGAGGCTTTCGGAGGGTTGGTGGGTGTCCGTGTAGACGTGTGAAGCCCCACCAAGTGCCACCTCAGTCCAGTTGGGGAGCCTTGTAACCTCCCCTCGCTCGTAGAGGAGGTAGGACCCATTCATGCATTGTAAGCGGTAGTGCCCATGATCCAGGGCAAGGACAGCGGCTCCAATGCGGTGGAAGTATTGGGTACGAATAAAGAGTTCCCAATACTGAGAGTCAGTGAGTTGGGGCACCACGGAGTGGCGCAAGAGGGTCCGGGACTCAGGAACACAAAAGTCAAAGTCCCCCATTCGATCCTGATTGTCCCTCCCCCCTAGGTCAACAGCATGGAAGTCCAGGTAACGGTAGTCGGTGTGCAAATGCACGCAGTGGTTGGCTGCGAAGGTGAGAGTCGCAGCAGTTAGAACAAGGGCTAGGGCACGGGAAGAGTAGAGAAATTGGGGCGGCATGGCGGAGGTTAAAGGTAGAGCTGTCAGATAGCTGTCCGCTGTCAACGAGCTGTCAGAAGGCGAAGCGAAGGACGAGCTGTCAGCGAGCTGTCAAGAGCTGTCGAAGGCGAGCTGTCAACGAGCTGTCAATGTCAGCGTTTCAGGCGTGTCAGTTCAACGAGTGTCATGCCGGTGTCAACGAGCTGTCAGGAACGATCTCGGAGGTCCAGATGGCGTCCGGTCCGGGCTGTTGGACCCGATCCTGGTCCCGATCCTGGTCCGACGGCGAAGTCTGTTGGACCCGATCCTGGTCCCGATCCTGGTCCGGCGGCGAAGTGGGACCCGATCGTCCCGATCCTGGTCCGGCGGCGATGAAAGAATCTGGGGTGGGAGGGGGTTTATCAAAAGTATAGTCCTCCCCCCCACTTTCCTGGTTGTCTTCCGGAGGTTGGGTGAGCTTACACCTTGTATGGTGAAGCCAAGAGTTCTTTTCACCAACCTTGACTGCGGTGAGGGAAACGAGGAGCACTTGGAATGGTCCCTCCCATGAAGGTTGCAGTGGCACTTTCTGGTATACTTTTACTAGGATCCAATCTCCTGGCTGGAAAGAATGTACTGGGGCATCAGCTGGCAGGTTCTGCCCTTCTATTGCTGCATATTGGTGGAGGCGTTGCAACTGTTTTTGGAGCTGAATAACATAATTCACTAGTTCTGACTCCCCTATTTCCAATTCTGAGAGGGGAAACTGAGTGCTATAAACAGGGGGCGGTCTGCCAAATAAAAGTTCGAAGGGGGATAATTTCAGGGGTCCCGTGGGTGCACTCCTAATATTATGGAGGACTAGAGGTAGTGCATTCACCCATTTCAGTCCGGTTGTCTTACAGATTTTGCCCAGTTGGACTTTTATTTCTTGGTTCATCCTTTCAACCTGTCCCGAAGATTCAGGGTGGTAAGGTGTATGAAGTTCCCATTTTATGCCTAGGGCTTGTGCCACCTGCTGGACTACCTGCGCAGTGAAGTGGCTTCCCCTGTCACTGTCTAATCTGCGGGGAACTCCAAACCTCGGGATGATGTCTTGTAAGAGCGCTCTGGCCACCACAGTGGCAGTGGCTCTTTTAGCGGGAAATCCCTCAGTCCAACAGGAGAATTTGTCAATGATTATTAGTGCATGCTTATATCCTTGACACGGGGGGAGGTCGATAAAATCAAGCTGTAGGCTTTCGAAGGGAACAAAAGCCCACGGTCTGGCCCCTGGTGGTCGCCTGGGTTCTCGTTTAGGGTTGAAGGTTTGGCATGTTATACAGTTTTTTGTAGCAGTTACAGCAGCTACGGCTGCCCCTGGGGCATACCAGCATCTCTGGATGTAGTTTATGAGTTTCTCCTTTCCCCAGTGGGTCTGCTGGTGAACCACCCTCACTACTTTTGGAGTCCAGGCTTTTGAAAGGACAGCCCTTCCGTCGGGGAGTAACCAGATGCCATTAACTTGGGTGGCTCCCAGGGAGGTCCACATTGACCTCTCTTCAGCTGAGGCTGATTGGTACATGATATTGAAGTCAATGCTTGCTGGGATTTGGACACATTGAAAGTCCATTCCGTCTTGCGAAGGCTGTAGTGCGGCCATTTGGGCAGCTCTATCAGCTCTTCTATTACCTTTGGAAACTGGGTCCTTACCCTTGGTGTGGGCTTTGCAGTGTACGACCGCGATGGCTTTAGGCATATGTATGGCATTTAAAAGTCTCTCTACTAGTGCGGCATGAGAGATTTGGGAACCTGCCGCAGTTAGGAAACCTCTCTGGAGCCAGATCTGCCCGGTGGTGTGTACTAGCCCGAAGCAGTATTTGCTGTCCGTATAGATAGTGGTTCGTTTTCCTTCACTCAGTTCGCACGCTCGGATAAGGGCAACTAGTTCTGCAGCCTGGGCGCTGTATTGTGGATTTATCGGGTTAGCCTCTACTACTTCAAAGTCAGAAACCACTGCATATCCGGACTTCCGTTCCCCATTGATTACTTTGGAACTGCCGTCTGTATAGAGGATGAGGTCAGGATTCTGTAAAGGGATGTGGTCTAAGTCTTCTCGGGGCTTTTCTGCCTGCCGTACTATTTGGGCACAGTCGTGGTGAGGTGAGCCATCTCCGGGCAATGGGAGGAGGGTAGCAGGATTTAAGGAGTTGACCCTCTTGATAGTGACGTTAGAAGGGGTAAGTAACAGGGCTTCATATCGGTTCAGGCGTGGATTGGAAAAATGATGGGTTCCCTTTAAAGTAAGCAGGGTGGCAACAGCGTGGGGAACGTGGATAGTAATCTCGTGACCCAAAACAGTATCCTGGGCCTTTTGGAGCAGTATAGCGGCAGCAGCAATGGCTCTTAGGCAACTTACTGCCCCCTTTGCGGTATTATCTAGCTGCACACTGTAATAAGCGACGGGTCTCTGTAGATCGCGGAGGGACTGTGTTAATACTCCAGAGGCCACCCCGTCTTGTTCATGGATGTAGAGGTTGAACGGGATGCGGTAGTCTGGGAGACCTAGGGCGGGTGCAGAGCGGAGTTCCCTCTTTAAGCGCTCAAAACAGTCATATGCCTCTTCACTCCAGACTAACTTGTCGGGATGATCCTGTCGGGTCATGGCAGATAGGGGCTTCGTTATTTCGGAGTAAGAAACGATCCACGCCCTGCAGAACCCGGCCATTCCTAAAAACCCACGCAGTTGTCTTTTCGTTTGGGGTAGGGGTATTTTAACGACGGCTTCCACCCGGTCTGTTGCTAGGCTCCTAGTGCCCACCCCTAGGATATGGCCAAGGTATTTCACATTTTGCTTGCAGAATTGTAATTTCTTCGGGGAAACTTTATGCCCCTTATATGCTAGCTCAATGAGGAGGTGCTTGGTGTCGATCCTACATGCTTCCTCACTGGTAGAACACACCAAGATGTCATCTACGTAGAGCAAGAAGGCGGAGCCTGCTGGTAAACGCACATCCTGTAGGTCTTGGTGGAGAACGGCTGAAAAAATTGCCGGTGACTCTACATATCCTTGGGGCAGTCTAGTCCATGTTAATTGACCGGGTCCCCAGGTGAATGCGAAGAGGAATTGACTCTCCGGGGCTACAGGGATACTAAAGAAAGCGGAGCAAAGATCTGCTGCGCTATACCAGCAGGTTCCGGGTGGGATGGCATTCAAGAGGGAGTTTGGGTTGCCCACCACCGGATGGCGGGGTATTACAAATTGATTGACAAGTCTGAGGTCCTGGACAAAGCGGTAGCGGACAGGGGTCCCTTCGGTAGCTGGTTTTTTAATGGGGAGTACTGGGGTGTTGCATGGTGAGGCGCAGGGAACTAGGATTCCCTTCTCCAAAAAGTCCTGGATCATGGGGGTCAATCCTTCCACCGCTTCAGTGGGTAAAGGGTATTGCTTAGTGCAGGGGTATGGGATGTCCGTTCGGTAAGTAATTCTCACAGGAGTTGCCGACTTTAAGAGTCCCACCGAGGTGGATTCCGTACCCCATAACCAGGGTGGCATTTCTAATTCTAGGTCGAGTGGCAGGTCTGGAAACTGACGTTCTGATTTAGCATCCTGGAGGATTCCTTGGAAGGCAAGGATGGATTCTTCGGGCATATGTAAATATATGCCGTCTTGGGAGCATTTGATGGTAGCATTCAATTTACACAAGAGGTCCCTTCCCAGGAGGTTTACGGGGCTGCTGGTAAGGAGGAACGTATGCTCAGTCAGTAACGGTCCTAAGGTGACCTTCGCTGGCTGAGACAGGGGGCAGGTGCGGGGGATCCCATCTAGTCCCATGACTCGCTTAGTTTCCCTTCCTGGCTCCAAGTGGCTGTTTGCTAATGTCGAAAAGGTAGCTCCAGTGTCCAGGAGGCACTCATATGGGTGCCCGTCAATTTCGATAGTGCATATGGGGTCCTCAGGGGAAAGAGCGAGAACAGGGCAAATAGACTGGGTCAGATAGGGATCCCCCTCTAATTGTCAATAAGATTCTGGTAGTGTCCCGCCCAGGGTCGGGGCGGACGGAGTGAGGCCAGTTTGCTGAGCGGCAGGAGGCTGGGCATCCCGAACGGACAGGCTGGCTAGCTGCCTTGTGGTCTGGAACACTCCTGCTGCCTGAGGTGGCCTTTGCATCTGAGGCTGAGGTGCCAAGGCTTGTAAGCCGCCTGGGATCATCTGCTGGTTCCCGTACACTGCCGTGTGTTGCGGCGGTGTCCAGTTTTGCTGGCTATGTGGTATTACTGGTTGAACTTCATAGCCTTGAGAGGGCTGAGAGGGGGACTGAAGGGGGGGGTTGGCTAGATATGGACAAAATCGTTTTATGTGCCCATCTTCCTGGCAATGGAAGCAACCCCCCCCGGAGGGGCCCCAAGGTCTGCGTATGGCTGGCGGCCCCCCACCTCTTCCCCTATGTCTTGGTATTCCTCCCCTGCCCCTGTGCGGCATCGTCTCCACGTTAAGAGCCAACACGTTATCCTCGTCAGGCTTATGGTCTTTCCTTTTTCTTTCATCTCTATTATTGAATATAGTTCGGGCTATCGAGAGAATTTCGCTAATGGTTTTGCCGTCATATCCGATTTGTAGATTTAGGGCTTTACGGATGTCGGGGTTCGCTTGGTCCTTAAAGAACCCCTTCACTATAACTTCATGCTGGGAGTTCTCAGGGTCAATCCCTCCCCAGGTTTTGATGGCTGATAGAAGGCGGGCATAGTAGTCAGAGGGGTGTTCATTAGGGCCCTGGAGAACGGACTGGACCTTTGTCCAGTTTATAGTACGCTGTCCCGCAGCCTTGATTCCGTCCAATATGGCCTTCTTAAAGGTCTTTATATACCATTTTCCTTCGGGTGTATTATAGTCCCAAGACGGTTCGACCCGCAAGTGTTGTGTAGTGAGGGCTTCGATTCCGTCAGGTTTATCTGTCTGGTAATTGGGAAGTTCCAACGCCTCTCCTGCCTTGGTTAATATATCAGCCCTTTCTGCTTCGTTAAAGAGGGCGTTTAGGAGGACGTGGACATCAGCCCAGGTCGGGTTATGGGTAGAAAAAATTGTGCTGATCTGGCGGTAGCAGATGTCGGGGTTATCCCTCAAGGATGGCATTTGATTTGACCAGTTAATCAGATCAGCAGTATGGAACGGGTGGTGGGTATATATCATTCGGGGAGGGTCGGCCGGAACTACCGGGGGTATCGGCAGAGCCCTTAAAGGCATTTGCGGCGCTGGATCTTTTGGCGCGGCAGCAGGCGTCCGCCCAGTTTGGGTTCCATTCCGAAGGAGCATTCCACCCCCACTAGCCCCTTGTTCTTCCCCACTGTCCGGGTCATCTGTAGGGTCATCAGGAGTAGGTGCGGTGGCCCCAAGGTGAAAGAAGGGGGAGAGAGCTTGTTCTATAGAGTCGTCTGTTAGGGGCGCCTCATAAGGAGGAGGTAGAGTCTTCTCTATGGTGTTTCTCCGCAGTTTGTTAGATCCTTTCCTGTTTAGTACGGGTAATTGCAGGAGTGCATCTCCTTTGGGTATTAGATCTTTGGCCGATTCGAAGACTAACAGGTACTCAAGCTGGCGGGGCCTCTCTTCCCTCAGATATCTTTTAAGGAATTCCAGGCGGTCTGGGTTGAAAGATCCGTCTAAGGGCCAGCGTAGCTCCGGTTCAGTGCTAGATGTGTTAGCCGGCCACTTGTTTTGGCATAAATCCTCCATTTTCTCCCTGGACAGGAAAGCGTGCCCAGGCAGTGCCTTCCAATGCTTGAGGACAAATTCTAAGGGAGAGTCAGGGTCCCGCAAGGATTTGGATGGCTTCTTAGAAGCCTTCCTCCCTGAGGGAGTCCGCTCGTGCTTTGAGGCTTGGGTACCCATTTTAAAGTCGACTGGGGTCTAAATGGGAAATAAACAAGAGGGAAAGGGTAAGGGATTGTAGCTACAGGACGACACTCTTAGCTAGCTAGTTCCAGTAAATTTTAATTTACACTCCTACCGTCTAGATCCTCCTAGACCTTCAACCGTTGCAACTAACCTATTCCTGGGGTTCACTCTACCACTCTGCCATCAACCGCCCGCTAGGCCGAGCACTCTCCTGGCAACTCCTACCTATCGTTAAACTCAGGAAAAGGGGACCCTACTGAACGCCCGCGCAGCGCGGTGCCAGATCGGGCGACCCCAGATAGAGCAATCGTTCCGGAAAAACCTCCCTTGCTTTCAGAAGCGGGTTCACACACGACATGCGTGTACACGTGTCCCGACTGGTGCGGCTGAGGTTTAAATAGGAAAGGAAGTCCCCTTGCCCCTTGCTTTCGATAGGATTTCTCCTACCGGTGCGGCTGGCAAAGGTACGAAAAAGAGCTCCGATCCCTTGCTTTCGACAGGGTTTTAGCCTATCGGTGCGGCTGACCGGAGAGGGAGAGAAAGAGATAGAGCTCAGAACTCCCCTTTCGAGTCGAGCGCGGTCCCTCGTGAGGTTGGACCAGAGATAAGGCAAGGAAAACGACAGATAGGAAGGCAGAGAATTTTGTTGCCAGGATATACCACCCCAATTCCCACCAGTGCACTGGATTTAACTCATACTCACGCGTCTCACGCGTCTCCCTGGATCCAGATGAAGCCGGCAGAGCGTTCCTTTGCTCTCGGGCTGGCTCCTGGAGGCTCACAATTCCAACCCGGTAACCGGCCGGGAGCTTTTAGAGATCTTTCGGGAAAACGAGACCCGGTGCCGGCTGAAGACTCCACAAGCCCCGGTCGGCAACACAGGAGGACCGCAAGCCTCCCGGGTTTCGGCACCAAGAACTGTCAGCGAAAACGAAGCCAAGGGCAAAGTTACCTGACCACCTGGATCGCCAGGCAAAGGCCTGAGGACGTTGCGGAACAAAGGGAGTCCAGCCGCCACAGAGCAAAGCAAAGCACAAAGTTTATTGCGCAATAGGTTCAAGAGAAATCCGAACCCCGAACAAAGGGTGTCCTGAACTTTTAAAAGTTCCCGCGATAGCCCAGAATACATAGCGAAATACATCACAGAAACGTCAGAGATGGGGAGGGGAGAGAGGAGGTTCTGGCAATATTTACATACGGGAAAAACAAGTTTTACATGTCAAGAGGGATGGCAGGAACTGGTGATGGGATTTAGGGTGGGTGCAATACACATTGATGGTTTCCACTGGGGAAAGACAATAGAAAACTCCTAGGAGGATGTCTGCTGTCATGGTTACTGATGGATGGGTGCTTGAATGGATTACCGGGAGGGGTGCATTTCCTCCTGCAGCTGGATGAGGACGTGACTCTCTGCTTAAGGGATTATGAAAGCCACTGAGTTAGGAGTCCAAAAATTATACAGTATCGAAATAACATACTTCTGATGATCGGAGGATGGCGGGGACCGAGGGGTTAGAAAGGTTATTTTATAAGGAGCAGATAGACACTCGAACCATGCAGCTAGGACCTTGCGTTGCTGAGATATTGATTTTTATGTTATTTAACCTTAGAGCTGTCAAACTGCCCGCCCACAGTCTAAGCGAGTCCACTTGGTTACAATGTTGCAAGTTATAATTAATAACTTCCCTTGCTAGATACATTTTAGTTTCGATTCCATTGTTCTCGCAGCAGGGAACCTGTCAATACCCACTTAGTGAGCAGTCAAGCGTGAAGGTGTTGAGAAGCAGAGCTGAACGTTCCATTTTGGAGGCCTGGCTGAATGCATGCTCCTGATTGGTCGGTTTGCCGTTCATTGAGAAAATGGCGTGTAGAGAAGCGCTTTTGACAAGCAAAGCTATACGAGGGGTTTCAGGCTTTATGTACAGCCTTCTCGAGGGGTTTAGCGGGAAATCAGTGTGCTGCTTGTGGAACTGTGTGGGGAAACATGGGGAGGGGTTTCGGGGGTTCCCGGGGAAGGGGTCTTTGGGATGATCCGTTGCCTCCTGGCTGGCTGTCTTGCTAGCAGGTCTCCGAAGGCGCCCCCCCCCTGCCGGTTTCCCTATCATTCTCAAGCAGCTTATGAAATCCTGCTATGCCAATGCGCAGTTTAACACCATTTGAGATTCTGGCTGGGACTTCCAACTGTAAAATTTTATGATATCCCTAGAGCTAAGGATCAAATGTCATGTTTAGTTTTTTCTTGTCAGGTGCTCCCTCATGTTCAAATCGGGCCTCAGTATAATAATGTAGCATTTGGGAATGAAAATGCAGCCCAGAAGCCCAGCACTGGAGGCCAAGATAGAGAAGATCTGCACGGCTACCATGAATTTCCCCTTTGTGCTCAGGTAGGTGGGCACAAAGGACACCCAAACACTGCAGAAGACCAGCATGCTGAAGGTGATCAGCTTGGCTTCATTGAAGGCCCCAGGCAGATTCCTGGCTAAGGAAAGCCACTGTGAAGCAGATGGCAGCCAGGAAGCCCATGTAGCCAAGGGCAATGTAAAACATGGCAACAGAGCCTTCGTTGCATTGGACAATGATCTCTCCAAGCTGGGAGCTCAGGTCAAAGTCTAGGAATGGAGGAGAGATCCCCAGCCAGGTGCTGCAGATGAGAACTTGGACACTGGAGCAGGAAATGACAATGGAGTGGGACAAACTCTGCCCCAGCCATCTCCTCACTCTGTTCCCTGGCTTAGTGGCCAGGAAGGCCAGCACCACAGTGATGGTTTTGGCCAAGACAGAAGAGACAGCAACTGAGAAGATGATGCAGAAGGCTGTTTGTCGGAGAAGGCAGGTCACTTTCCTTGGCCTCCCAATGAAGAGGGAGGAGGACAAAAAGGAGAGCAGTAGAGAGATGAGGAGGATGTAGGAGAGGTCCCTGTTGTTGGCTTTGACTATTGGAGTTTCCTTGTATTTAATGAAGATTCCTAACACAAAGCCTGTGGTTAAGGATAAGAAGAGAGCAAGGGAAGCCAGGAGGCTCCCCAAACATTCTTCATAGGACAGGAAGGTCAATAATTTGGGGACACATTGATGTCTATCCTCATTTGGATGCTGATCTTCTGGACATTTGGTGCATTCATCAGCATCTGCAGAGAGGAAAACACACTTCAGTATCCTCACATCAGTCACACACCTAAAATTTGCTGACATCACTATTGTGTTTGGTGATAGACATTTTGTGCAAAGGCCAGAAAAAATGATGAACCCCTGAATTAGACAACTGTGGGTTAAATGGATCAATAGGTTGACTTAGTTTCAAGGCAGCTTCTTGTCATTCTTGAATATTGAGAAACAGATGTGTTAAGCCCCAACTTTATTTATAATATATTGAAGCTAGAATAATAATTTCTAAAATCACTTATTGCATTAGAATTCAACTATTCCTCCAAGCAACTCGGAGGAGTATACTTGTGTGACACTACCTCCATTCCTGAACTGCTGGGACCTCTCAGAAATGGCCAGGTGGTCTCTCTGGCCCTAGTGCTGACTGACTCCATAGCTGGACGACAACCCTCCAGAGGCCATAGGTTTGGTGAACCCAATACACCCTGGTTCTCTTGCTCACTTTCCCCTCACTCATCAAAAAAGTTCCCGGGACCTGATTCACTGACCTGTACTCCCTGCAACATTGGAAGTGACCTTTGAATGTCTTTGAATACTCGTTGCCAGAGATCACATGGGGGGTGGGAGGGCTGTTCTTTCTATGCAGAAAGGGCTTTCTTATATCCTTGTGTTTTCTTAGGAGTTACTTTTTATTGATGGATGGATGGATGGTGGATTTGGAATAAAACTGATGGGTGATGTACTAGAAACCAAAATGATAAATGGGAAAACAACAATATAAAAACCACAAGACAAAATTCCGTAGGGGAGCTACCATAATTAAATCCTGAAAAATCCTCAGTGGACGGGCAAAGTAAATTTCCTGGTGCTGTGGGGACATTACAGGCTGGCAATAGGTGAACCCTCCTTGAAGAGGGCATTTCATTCATGGGGTGACATTTCCAGTGCTATTTTCTAGAAAAAGAGGTGCCTGTCGGGGAATGGACTGCATCAGAGGATTGGGGAATGCATTCTCAGGCAGATCAGCTCCTCTCTGAAGAGGGAGAAGCAGACACCGAGCAGGTTACACAAGAGTTACCTAGATAATGGAAGGAGAAACAGAAGGGAGGGAATTTAGAGTAGCCAACTGCTTTCCTTGTAGAAGGATGTAGATCTTTGCTTGCAACCAGATGACGGAATAAAAAGAGTATAAATTATAAACTGCTCATAAATTCTTATCTGTGAAGTTACCAAAGGGAGGGGAGGATTGTCCATGCTTAACAATGTTCGAACTCACCAGGAATGCCTCCATTGTTCCCTGAGAATGCCAATGGTCCGCGCCTGACAGATGATGGAACTAGCCATTACTAGCATATGTTTGCACAGGCACAAATATTTGCCCCATCCTCCCATCAAAGGCCATTTTCTCTGAGATCCTCTCCTACCTTCCTGAGTGGAGATGGTCCCTTCTGAGCAGGGAGAACAATCATAGCAGCATGGGGGCTTCCCTTCCTGGACTTTTCTGGAATATCCAGGGAGACAGCTTTCTGTGCATCTTGAACGAGGCACCATCTAGGCATGAAGAGAAAATTGAGCACTAAGGAGAAAGTGATAGGTGTATTTATGCCTTTGGACACAGATAATAGAATTTTGGAAGAATCTCAGAGAGGAGATATTTTCTTCTGATAACCTCAGGTGACCCCAGAATTTATTTATTTTTTAATTTTGTTTTGACTATGGCAGACCAACACGGCTATCTACCTGTAACTAAGACAGGATTTAAGTTTCAACTCAGACATTTCAGCAATTGCAACACTAAAATTTGCGTATATGTGTTGATGTGTCCTTGCAAGAAACTACACATAGGAAAGAACACCAGACAAATAAGACTACGGATCAACGAACATCATTCTCGGAATCGTAATAAAATCCTAGAAGCCCCTTTGGTGGAACATTACCGTATGTACAACAGAAACTTGATGATGATGATTTTCTATTTTTTTATCATCTGTAAACCTAAAATAGACCAATTCCATTGAATAGATATTAATAGAGTGTTACTGCAGCAGGAAGCTCGTTTCATTCATTTACTTAAAACAATGGTTCCCATTGATTTGAATAATTTTCAGGATTACACGTCTTTCTTATAATTTATCACTATAGATTGATTTGCTTCTGTCCCCTGGGAAATGGAACCTTAAGAAATTTTAAGGAACCACAGCTAACCTTAAAGAGAATTCTTATAGAAAGATGCACACATACACTTTCAATTTCAAAGGCTCACAGAGAATAATTGGGTACACGTTGACCTTTTCAAACTTGGCTGACGAAGGTTAAAGACACCAAAATAGGGCCCTGTCCTGGCTTTTGATTATTGTGGACCCCATGTTGCTTTAAAAGATTTTTTAAATCAAACATTGTATTGACATTTTGCATCAAAAGACTGTCTTATTGAACTGCAGACATTCCATTTGAAGATTTTCACTTTGTGAAAACTATCTCAAGATAAAGTTTGTTCTCTTGATCGGACATATACTCTTGAAAATTGCATTGTGATATAAATTGTATGGTTGTATGTTTCTCGTTATCTATGTTTACTGTTGACTTGTGAATAGGGATTATTCTCATTATTGAATGATAATTGTTGGCTTGAGTTCTTTGTTCACTTTCTAATTGTGTATATACTAACAAGAACTCCATTTTTACTTCATAGTTAATAAATAGATCCAATCTTTCCTACCTTCTTAAATAGCTTGGGCCACACAATTGCTGCTGGGTTAATGGTGAACTTCAGATTTGAGGAATTTTGTCTCTCTGTTCTCCCAATTTTCACTCTATCATGAGAGTTATTAGGAAACAGCACCCAGTTCACGATATCGAAGTCAATGGCCAGTGCCCCATTCTCATCCAAGTACTGTCCATCAGCTGAACTATTAGAGTAGAGATGCACTTCTTTCAAGAAACGATGGAGCTAGAAGGACAGAGGAAAATCCAGCAGTGAGTAAGCAGGGCTGAATTAGAAAGGTTGATTTGAAGGGATAGATCAGTCGGTAGACCATAAGATTCTTAGTCTGAGGGTCATGGTTTTGAGCCCTAAGCTGGGCAAAAGATTACTGCATTGCAGGGAGTTGGACTAGATGACCCTCATGGCCCTCCCAACTCTACAATTCTATGATTCTAAGGTGTTTGGGAAAATATGTAAAACATGATGAACATGGCTTTATTAAAGGAAGAACACTAAATTCTATGAAGGAAAAACAAAATAAAATAAAAAATTCCTTCCAGTAGCACCTTAGAGACCAACTAAGTTTGTTCTTGGTATGAGCTGTCGTGTGCATGCACACTTCTTCAGATACACATCTTTCTATGAAGGATGAAGTCATCTTTCTGCAGCAGGATGAAACTGTGTAAAGAAGGCATTGGAGTGCCACACTGGGAATCAAATAATATACGGCTATATAAGGAATATAAGAATATAATATCACAAATACACGATAACACACACACACACTCCTCACAAACATATAACAACATTCCCCCAACCCCTTACACAAACACATTTAAAGGGGTATAGTATGTTAATCAGACAAGGGCCATGTTGAAGAGGAACAGTTTTGCATGGCACCAAAAGCTGTATAGTGAAGGTGCCAGTCAAACGTCCATAAGAACATTCCACGAATGGACTTCTTTCAAGAAATGATGAAGCTAGGATGGAAGAGGAAAATCCAGCAGTGAGTAAGCAGGGCTGAATTATGCAACATGGTTTCATGTTCTCTCTGCATCCTAATCTTCTCTGAATAAGAACCATTGTATCTCTCAGCTGCAATCATCTGACCATACTAGACACCCTCAATCTGCTTCATCATTTTTGGGGATGACAAAAATCAGCATGATTACACATATTAGAAAAGTTGATTTGGAGGTATAGATCAGTTGGTAGACCTTGAGACTCTGCGGGTCATGAGTTTAAGCCCTATGTTGGGCAAAAGATCACTGCATTGCAGGGGGTTGGACTAGGTGACCCTCGGTTGTTGTTGTTGTTGTTGTTGTTGTTGTTGTTGTTCAGTCGTTCAGTCGTGTCCGACTCTTTGTGACCCCATGGACCAGAGCACGCCAGGCACGCCTATCCTTCACTGCCTCTCGCAGTTTGGCCAAACTCATGTTAGTAGCTTCGAGAACACTGTCCAACCATCTCATCCTCTGTCGTCCCCTTCTCCTTGTGCCCTCCATCTTTCCCAACATCAGGGTCTTTTCCAGGGAGTCTTCTCTTCTCATGAGGTGGCCAAAGTACTGGAGCCTCAGCTTCAGGATCTGTCCTTCCAGTGAGCACTCAGGGCTGATTTCTTTGAGAATGGATAGGTTTGATCTTCTTGCAGTCCATGGGACTCTCAAGAGTCTCCTCCAGCACCATAATTCAAAAGCATCAATTCTTCGGCGATCAGCCTTCTTGATGGTCCAGCTCTCACTTCCGTACATTACTACTGGGAAAAACCATAGCTTTAACCTCATGGTACAGATATAACGGTACAGATATATATGACCCTCATGGTACAGATATAACGGTGATTTACAACATAAAAACACAATATAAAGGTACAAACTTCAAGATAAAAACACAGACACACACCACAAACGAATAACAACCTTCCCCAGCCCCTCACAAAAAGCACATGGAAAGGGGGTATAGGATGTTAATCAGACAAGAGCCAGGATAAAGAGGAATAGTTTTGCATAGCACCTAAAGCTGAATAGTGAAGGTGCCAGCTGCATTTCCCTAAGGAAAACATTCCATGAATGAGGAGCCACAGCGGAGAAGACTCACTCTTATGTTACTACCCTCTGTAGCTCTTGAGGAGGAGGCACACGAAGAAGGGTCTCAGATGATGACTTCAGGGTCTAGGTAGGTTTATATGAAGAGAGGTGGTCCTTGAGGTATTTTGTGGTCCTCAACCGTTTAAGGCTTTATAGGTCAAAGCCGGGATTTTGAATTGGGCCTGGAAACTGGCAGCAAGTGTGGTTGGACCAGGATCAGTGTAATATGCTCAAACAGTGTTGTCCCAGTGAGCAACATGACTCCCCTGGGACCTGAAAAAGCTTACAAGCGTATTGCTCTCTAATGATAGTCTAATATGGAAGTCCTAGTGTGTTTATAAAAAGTCATCCTCAATATTCATGTTAGATCTAGATCTTTTTGTGGATTCCCAAACTATGCAGTGTTGGAGGCTGCCAAGAAGTAGATTACTTTTGAATCAGAGCATTGGTCCAATGAGCTCCACATCTCTCTCTCTATGTTTTGCTGTCTTTTCCTGCAAATTAATGGATAATACTTCTGTCAGCAGGAATATAGCACTGAATCTGTGATCTTGACTTCCCGTACACTAATGGGCCATTTCTGTTGTGCTCCACCTGTAACTCATGTAGAATTCCTTTCCCCTGGGAACCTGGATGGGAGAAACTCTGATGGACTTCTGCCAGCAGGTGAAAACAATGTCAACGGCCAGTCAGTCAATGTAGACAATACTAACCAGGGTTCTGACACAGTGCAAGACGGATTCTGATGATCCTATCATGGTGATTCCAGAGCAGGGGCAATGAATTCCAGTTTGTAAAAGGAAAACAACCATAATCTATTTAGATCAAAAATAATTAAATATTATCGTTTCATAGATGATTTATTTTTTTCTTATGCAGAATCAAGATACAGCAACACAGTTCTTACAATGGATCAATGATCAAGATCCAAACATACGTTTATCTGGTACAATTCATGGAACATCAGACATTACAGTATTCAGAGATCATCTCCAACAACTGAAGGTCCGCCCATACCACAAATTAACTGGCCGTAACTCATTATTACATGCTTCATCTTTTCATGTTCCACATTTGCTTAAGAATTTACCGTATGGACAATATTTAAGACTCAAAAGAAATGCATCATCACAACATGACTATAAATCAGCGGCCAACCAACTTACACAGTCCTTATTAAGACGAGGATATACACCACGCATACTTTTTGCAGCCCAAAGTAGAGCGGAAATAAAAAAATAGAAATGACCTCCTTTCTATAAAAACTTTTGATAAACCAAAAGAAGATCACAATTGCGCAACACTGCAATTCCCACCTTATACATCTACCATTAAAAAGTTAATATATAGACACCGGCCATCTTATATTATTATATACAACAGAAACACCAGGAAGATGATTTTGTATTTTTCATTATTTGGAAACCCAGAGTAGACTTATTCAACCAGAGGGACATCAACAGACTACTATTACAACAGGAAGCCCGATACATCCATTTACTTGAGACAATGACCCCTATGGGTCTGAATAGTTATCAGGACTATACTTCCTTCCTTTAAGATCTAGAACTCCCTGCCCTCTGAACTTTAGAACTTTATGCCTTTAAGAAGATTTGGAGGTTATCCTCCCTCCCCTTTTAAGTGCATATAAAAGGCAATAGGCTACTTTCAAATTGAAAACGCACAGAAAAGCTTAAGATACACATTGATCAATTCACACCTAGGTAAGGAAATATATGATTATAAGATGCTTTATATTTTCAATTTGATTCAAAACATGTTATTATTGCTAAAATTCATTATTTTCATTTGCTACATCATAGAAATTACAAGATATATTCATATGAGTACTACAAATTAACACGACCCATAAAAAATAGGTAAGGAACCAAATATTATATAATGCTGTATATAAAATTTATAAAACTTATAATTTATGACAATTTAGAATTTGAATGTAATTTTATATATTGTTTGATATTACCAGCTGACGAAGGTATCCACATCGAAACAGGGCCCTGTCCTGGTTTTCGACCCAGAATCGACTCTTTAACTTCGGCTCAATACATGAAACGGCTTATATGAATTTGTTGTTATTTAAAAACTTTTGTATACTGTATACTGTATACTGTATATTGTATATATTTTGTGTATTGTATACTGTAACAAATTATTGTGGCACACATACTATTGTGAGTTTGAAGCTGTAATCTTTGTTTAAGTTTGTATTCTTTGTTTAAGTTTGTAATTCTTTTCAGAATACATACTTTGGACTTGTGAGTAGGATTTATTCCCACCATTGAAATTTACTGGCCAGAGTTCTTGGTGCACGTTTTTCTTGTAAAAGGAAAACAACATACCTGCCATGGCTGTAGCTTTTGAAGTTCCAAGCTGCCTCCACCCACAATTGACATCCTCTTTGACTGGGATGAATATGCGGCATTTAAGGCCAGAGCCACAGTTTGGATACTCAAGTAATTCACATAGCTGTCTTGGGACAGGATTCTTTCGATCTCTTCCTGGGGCAGCATCTTCTCATTATCCTTCTCTCTGCATTTGGTCATACCTCTCACAGACAAGGCATGCTTTGAATATGAACAATCAAATGCTTCTTCTGAATACCGTTGACTAGCCAAGGACATTGGCCCGTAGTAGTCCTTCTTCATCCTTTTTTTGGTCTTCATTACAAAGGACAAAGAGCCATGGGTATAGTGGAGGCAATCAATATCACGCAACAACATTTTGTTCTGAAGAACTGTGGTTATCCAGACTTTCCCCTCAGTCTGTATCCTTTCAAGTAAGGACTGCACCTCTATGATTATATAAAGTCCACTTTGGGAGTCTGCAAAGTAAACAAATACATTGACTTGTCTCCACAGGACAGGTGGTTCATGGGGTATCCATAGCCAAGTTTTTCGTAGTACTCTTTGTGTGAAGGCAACACAAATTTCCCTTTTGTTCATCAGATGTGTTAAGGTACTCAGGAAGCTTTCTCCACTGTCATTGTCTGGAGCAAAGAGGCCTACCCATGTCCACCTGAAATGCAGGAGGAGTTGGACCATCCCCTGGTACTGTGTTTCTTGGTTTGGAGCCATCTGGTAGACAAAAGGGGACTGGAATTTATCAGAAATATCGAAGCCATAACTGAGCTGGTGAGGAAATGGAAAGAGACTTTTGGATTGTGTTTCAGGATTAGGATTGCATACTTCTATGTGAAAGATGATGACAGACTTAGTGCAAACCTAATTGGAATTTTTTTAAAAAATAAAACAATTATTTTTTTAAAAAATTAAGTAATTCTTTTACCGATTATCTTGCTAGGGAGTGGGGACATTGATGGTTATTTTCATTCCTGGAACTGGTCTTTCCCCTTTTTTCATCAGCTCCCCCTGCCCGCTGCCTTTTGTGGATTATAAAATGCAATGGCGCAAGGAGTGGTTGAGAAGCATAGCGATTTGTTTTGAAAAGATGACTTTGCTTTGAGAACTCATCTTATCAGCAGGAAACATCAAGCAGACTAAACAAGTTGAAATGGAATGCGAAGGGAAAACAAAGAGGAGTCGGAGGGGGAAGGTAGGAGGGGGTGAGGAGGAGAGAAGAGAAGAAAGGATACCTAGTGGTGAAAAGAGGCAATTACAAGAGGGGGGATTTTCTTCTTTTTTTCTTTCTCTCTCCTTCATACCTTTTAAGGGAGAGTGGAAGTAATATTTGAGGGTGGGAAATATAGTAGTTTTGGGAGAAATGAAAGTGGGACAAATTAATAATTTTTACAGTTTTGGAAATATGGCATCAAAGAAGCCACAGTTGGTGGCTGGAGCTACATCTACCACACAGACAAGAAGGATATCCACCCTAGAGACAGAACCTAAGGTAGATATTGCAGATATCTTAATGGATCTGAAAAAAAGACTTAAGAGAGAATACAGATAAATTGGAGAAAATGTCTGGGAAAATAGAACAGAACATCAAAACTGTGGAGGGCTTAATGGGACAGATTAAAGAATTTACAACAAAAACATCAGATTGGGGGAAATCCATGCACGAGTTGAGTAAAATCCTTGAGGAGGCAGAGGAAAAAATAAGAGAGACAATTATAGCAGGATTGGCTAGCTGGTTGAGGGTAGAAGAAGGAGGATTGGATCAATCAATTGACAAAGCCTTTAGGGTAAAATCAAGTTTTGCAAAACAAAAACAAAAAAACTACCAGGGGATTGCCTGGTGATTTTTAATTCATGAATGGTTAAAGATAGAGTATTACAGCTGAACTACCAAAAAAGCCTTACAATTGATGAAAAGAACACTATAATTCTTAAAGAAATCCCAATGAGATTGCTGAAGAAATGGAGTAATTATATAACTTTTACCAAAGTATTGGAAAAACAACAAGATTCCATATAATGGGAGTTCCCTTAAGGTGTCTTGTTTACATATAAAGGGGAAAAGCAAAGATGTAAAAGTGTACAAGATGTGGAGAAGTTCTGGAGAAAATACAAAAAAGAACTTTGAGGGGAAACGCCTGATGCAGTAGGTGCAGAAGGAGAAACAGATCCGGCAGAAAAAGAGGATGAAAATTAAGAAGATAAACAACAGGACCCTTAATTAGACCTTTTTAATTATAAATTCCAATTATTACAATTGTGGGTTGTTGTTGTTGGTTTTTTTTTTTTTTTGCCTTGTAAAGTTATCTCTGTTGCTATCATCCTTCCATTCTCAGTTTAAATAACTGTTTCAGGTTATATCTATTTTTAGCATAAATTACCACACCTCTTTTTTTGTTTTATCTGATGTTATGAAGTCCATCCCCAATCATTTATTTATCAGGACTCTTCTATGCTTTCTTGCTACATGTGTTTCTTGCAAGCATATTATATCCAAATTCTCTTTTTGTAATACATGTTCAATTTTATTCCCTTTCAATTTATTGTTTAGTCCATTAACATTCCAAGTTAAAATTTTCAGTTTCATGTTTTCTAGTTTATTTATATATTTTATGTGCCAAATGACAAAAAATGATTTTTTTAAGAACTGGAAGAAAAATTGTTTGAGTTTATGGATCAAAAGATTATATAGATGGGTGATTTAAATGGGGCAGTCTCTTTAAAAATGGACAGGGCAATAAGAAAAACAGACTCAAAAGTAGGAACACTACCTGTAACTTTTTTCAATATGGTGGAGAACCTAAAATTGATTGATGTTTGAAGATTTAGACACCCATTTGAAAGAGAATATACCCATTTTTCAGAACCAAAGGAATCTGCCGGAAGAAGTGACTCAATATGGACATGAAATGAACTAACGCTGAGAACAAAAAGAATAGAAATACAACCAAGGACACTCTTAGACCATAATCCAGTGTTACTGGAATTGAAAGGAGAAGAAAACTCCACATTTAGGTGCAGGTTAAAAGAAGGTCTTTAAGATAACCAACTAACTTTGCAAAAAGGAGAAAATATTCTGAAAGACTATTTTAAATTAAATCTGAATCAAGAGACAGAACTTAATATGGTCTGTGATACAAAAAGCCATGATGAGAGGATTTTTTAATTCAGCAAAGTGCATACCCCCCAAAAGTTAGAGAAGGTAAAAAGAAAGAAATTTTATAAGAAATGAAAAAGTATTGATTAAAAAAAACCTGGGAAAGACTCAATAAAACAGAATATAAAAATGTGGCAGACACAATTCTCGATGTTACTGAACCAAGAAATTGAATGGAAGATTAAAATGCTAAGGCAGAAAAATTTTGAATTTTCAAATAAACCAGGAAAACTGCTTACTTGGCAATTAAAAAAGAAAAAGGGACAAAATGTAATAAACAAATTGAAAATAGAAGGTAAAATAATAGTTAGCCCGAATAATATTAAAAGACAAATTGTAAAATATTACACAGAGCTATATCGAGCTGGTAAATAAAATAAAGATACAACTGAAGACTATTTAAAGCAGAGTAAGTTACCAAAAATTCTGAAGGAGAAAATCAATTATTTGAATGCATCAATAATGATACAAGAGGTGCAGCAAGGAATTAAACATTCAAAATTAGGTAAATCGCCAGGGCCAGATGGTCTATCAGCCACATTAAAAAAAAACACAAGATTTTCTGATACAACCGCTCAGGTTGTAATGAATAAAATATTGAACACAGGGAAAATACCAGAATCATGGAAAGAGGCACATATAACATTACCGTATATTCCGGTGTACAAGACGACTTTTTAATGCTGGAAAATCTTTTCTAAAGTCGGGGGTCGTCTTGTATGACAGGTATAGTTTTTCTGGCAATGCCAGCGACGCCATGCGACACAGGATTCCTCCCCGCTGCTGGCTGCGTGCGTGTGCGTGCCGCCTCAGCCACCATGGAGCACGACGGGCTCCTGTATGGCGAGAGGGGAAGCTCTCCCTGCCGCTCCAGCCGCTGCTGCCACCTCAGCCACCGTGGAGCCCTGGCTGGGCGTGGGCGGCGAGCGTGATGGGCTCCTGTGCAGCGAGAGGGGAGGCTCTCCCCGCCGCTCCAACCGCCGCCACCACCTCAGCTGCCATGGAGCCCTGGCTGGGCGTGGGCGGCGAGCGCGATGGGCTCCTGTGCGGCGAGAGGGGAGGCTCTCCCCGCCGCTCCAACCGCCGCCACCACCTCAGCTGCCATGGAGCCCTGGCTGGGTGTGGGCGGCGAGCGCGGCGGGCTCCTGGATGCTACTGGCCAGGATATTGAAAGAAGAGAAAGTTCCAGCCAGAGACGAATGGCTGGTGCAGAAGATGGACTCTGCCAAGATGGCAAAATTGACTGGAAAAATCAGAAACCAGGAAGAGAAGAATTCTAAGAAAGTATAGGAAAAATTATAATATATTTAAGAGAACACTGTAAACAACTAAAAACTTTGGCAGGATTTGAGTAATGCTTGTAATGTACAAAAAAATGGAAAATTGATTATTTTTAACAAATTAAAATAATTAAGATTATTATTAACAAATTAGAGAAAATAAGATAAACAGTTAGAAAAAAAATTAAGGGAATCCTAAATGAAGAGGTGGATGTTTTCTTTGAATTTAAATTTGTTATGTAAAACTTAATAAATATATATTTAAAAACAAACAAACAAAAACAGCAAAATTCTCTATGCAGTTAAAAAAGATTCAATAAAAAAGAATGAAGAAGGTAGAACTATATAACAAACTTCAATTAAAATGCCTGCTGCAATAAAAAAAGAAAAGTTTTCAGTAGGCCCTAGAAAGACAGTAGGAAAGTTGTCTGTCCTCAACTGCAACTTCCATAACCCTTCATACCCTCCAATATCTGGGTGAAGAGAAGGCTAAAGAGTAAACCTGACACAAATCCTAAATCAGCTGAGTGGTGCTTGTTTGCTTCCTTCCAGCAACTCCTGCAGCCAAGCTTGTGCCAAATGTATTGCTCTGCTTTCCTTTGGAGCACAGCAGTGAGGCTGAGAGAGAGGTCTTGTTGTCTTGGCAGCCCAGGATTTCAGATACCTACTGTCCAGGCTTGCGAACTGTGGAGGTCACTTTGATACTGCAAACACAGTGGTTTCACTTCAACCCAGAGGCTCACTCCATTGTCTTTCAAGACAGACAGATGCCAACAATAACAACTAGATGGCTAGTGTTGTCAGGTGTGTTTCACTTGGACCCATTGATTACCTGTGGGATCTTGTAGATGCCCAACATGCTTGCAATGTGTGTGGAGATGTCAAGTTCACTCTTTTCAAGAACAGCTAGCAGGCTTCTCTGCTTCCCACAGCTGTAGTTTGGAATATTGATTTTCCCACCAGCAAGAAAGTCTGTCATGGAGTCAGAAGTCAGTCTTCCCTCACAAAAGGTATCATAGATGCTGTAGCCGAGGGTGATGTTGGGTAAGATCCTGGGGTTATGGTTAATATCCCGAACAGCAAGGGAAAAGGAAATAACATGTGAGTTCTTCTTATCCACCCAACTGCGAAAAAAAGTGTGTCACACAGTCAGCCTCAATTCAGTGAAAATGAAAGTCACATTCTTTTTTTTTATTAATCAAAGCAACTAGGAAAAGATACCAAGTGGTAGAGCAAAGTGAGACAGAGGTCTACCTGCACCTGTGTCTGCAATATTTTTGCATGGGAGGAGGATGGAGGAAAGACCGGAACACAAATCAGCCTCATTTCTGGTGACCTACCAAAAGTACCTTGAGCCAAACTGACCCCACAGACTGCATTGTAAGTGACAGTAGACATTTACGGTTTGCAGTTGCATAGATTTTGTTGTGCGTGGAGAAAAGAATTGTGTTCCCATTTTATTTACTACAGAAAACCTGAAACTCAAACACATTCCACAACACTTCCTACCCTTTAGAAAACAAGTTATGCTTTGGAGAGCAATGCATGTCAAAACTACTACTAATTACATGAAATTATAAAACGCTTTGAAACATGGCTTTCCCCCAGCTGAACAGACATATAGAACTCTTTAAATAAATTAAGGAATGAAATGAAAGGGATTTTTTCAAGGGTATCAGAAAACAAGGGTATTATGGGAAATTGAGAGTAGGTAGGAAGCAGAAATACAGTAATGCATCATTACTTACGACGCAAGTCTGCTGACAGGGGTGCTGGAGAAGGTGAATGGATGTTGCTCATTAAAGAATCTCTGAGATGTGACTCCACTAATGAGGTGGTCTGCTAGCCGGTAAAAATTTGACGCCAACATTCGCTCCTTGATCGTGTTCAGTGGGCATTTTGCCCTCAGCTGCATCCCACTGGTTGAAAGAGGCAGCAACACAAGCAGTATTATCATTCTGGGTCTACCTGCTATGCTTTTCCTGTTAGCTGTTGCACCAAACACTAGCTGCTGTTGCAATAAGCTCTAAATTCTTGCAAATCAGAGATTGCAGTGAATTGACAAATACAGGGAGGTGTCCAGCTCTGGTCTCAGAGCTGAAGGGTGATGGTTCAGTGGTGGAGGATCTATTTTATACCAAGAAGGTGAGAGGGTGCAATCTCTGCTCCCTGTTCCAGGCAGGGCTGAGGATGACCCCTTCCAGGAAATCCAGTCAGTCAAAATTTCTGATCTAGGGGGCAGCATCACACAGATGTAACTTCCCACTTCACCTCCTCTATGCCTTGGCCCCCAGGATTTTTTGGCACAATATATATTTTATACATCCAACCTTTCAGGCACAGTGGAATAAAAAACTTCCTGCTGCCCTCAATTACGATATTTACCTTATTGACCCCAAAGGCAATATTCAAGCGGAGGGGTAAGGACTACTTGCATTAGGAAAGAATAAAAATAGATCACTGTGATTATGATCATTGATAAGGGAAGAAAGATCTCCCCTGAAACTTTACCGGAGCAGGTGCAGAGCAGGAGAAAACATGTTTCCTTAATTGGCTGCCACAAATCTTCAAGGTTAAAGGTGAATTGGGCAGAACATGATTAACATCAAAAGAGCCCTGAGGCTGGATGAGGCCAAAGCATAGCTGTCAAGTATCACGTTTTTCGCGGGAAACTCCCTTATTCTAAGCTGTTTCCCGCTGCTCTCCCAGATTGCTGAAATCCCTTAAAATTCCTGATTTTGAAGAAAGCAGCTCCTCTCCCTCCAGTCTCTCTCCGATTTGTGCCTCAGACGATCCCACCTCTCCACACCTTTTGCTCGCTCGCTCATTCCCCCTCCCTCCTTCCCCCAGGAGGCAGGCCTTGCGAGCTGACGAGAGGTGGGGAGGAGGCAGATCCGATTGCAACTCGATGTGGCGAGGAGAGCTTGTCGGTGGTGGTTGGCGGGGTGGGGGGGTGCACCGAACCTCCTCCCGCAATACACGCACACCGGCCCTGGGTCGGATTCCCCCCCTTCCACCCAAAGCAAGAGGTCGGCAGGGCACAGAGATGCATGCGTAAAAGCTCTCTCTCTCTCTCTCTCTCTCTCTCTCTCTTAGAAGAGTAACTCCTGGGGTTTGCAACAGCTGTGTTTGGAGGAGGCGTTTACAGCCCAGGATTCTCTCTCTCTCGTGCACACGCACGCACACACACACACACACACACACCACACAAAGTTGACTTTTTTTAGCAATGTCCCCCTAGTGAGCCTTCTTTTGTTCACTTCTTTTTATTTTGAGGCAGTGCACACCTATGTTTGTGGAACTGCAAACCTTTCCAGTCATGTGTTACTCCATGTGATCCCTTATTTTCAAAGCCGAAACTTGACAGCTATGGGCCAAAGGCCCACAAAGTTTAGCATCCTGTTCTCACAATGGTCAACCAGTTGACCCAAAGGGAAGCCCACTAGCTGGAGATGAGAGCAGAACTTTTCCTACATGCTATTTTCCTACCTCCAACAGAGGAGCAATAGCATATCTATTTACTCAATTGCAAGAGGAGGTCAACCAGGATGATCGAGGTTGTAGAAGCCGAGCCTTATAAGGAGCGGTTGAAGGAGCTGTGTATGTCTAGTCTGGGAGGGAGGAGACTGAAAGGAGATATGATAGCCACCTTCATATATCTGAAGGGCTGTCGTATGGAGGATGGAGCAAGCTTGTTTTCTCCTGGAAGGTTGGACTCAAACCAATAGTTTCAAGTTCCAGGAAAGGAGATTCCCACTAGAAAGACGGAAAAACTTTCTGACAGTAAGAACTGTTTGACAGTGGAAAGGTCTCCCTCATGAGGTTGTGGGCTCTCCATCCCAGGAGGTTTTTAAGCAGAGGTCAGAGGGTCATCTGTCCTGGATTCTTTAGCTGACATTCCTGCAATGCAGGGGGTTGGACTAGATGACCCTTGGATCCCTTCCAGCTCAAAGATTCTATGAGTCTATGAAATAGGCCTACACAATGAATTCCAAAAACCAACAAAAGTACTAAATCTCTCAATAGAAGACCCAGAGAGATCAACCTAATCTTGAATTCAAGTGTATGGCCATTTGAGTTCCGGTAAGTCCAATGATTGTCATGGAAGCCATTAAGTTCCAACTGGCCCCAAAGGCAAGTTCTGCATCGCTAAGGTCCTCCAAAACCATGCCAGAGACCACCTCTGCCAGCTCAGCCAGTGGTGCCACTGGGCAATAATGTGGTTGGTACACCATCGGCATTCCCTATATGTCTCTCCAGCCCAACAAATAAATTCCAAGAACTTGAGAAATTTTTGTACAGGAAATAATGCTTCTATGGACAAGTGCAGCAACATTCAGCCCTTTGAAGCCCCATTCAAGCTTTTATACAGTATCCCAATGAATTTGGTGAGACCCACCCAGCTTACACATCCAAGTTGTTGTTTGTATACTGTCTTTCATCCCAGGACAGCTCACAACATAAAAAATCCCAAAGGGGACTTCAAAATCAGGTGTGCAGTGTTCAACCCAACATTATGGGTGTCCACTGTGCACTGGTGATGCCACTTGTGCTTGTGATATCACACATTGTCTCCTCAAGCAGGAGGGTCCGACATCTCCAATGTTGGACCATCCTAATCTGCCCACCATTCTTCCTCCTTTGTGCTGAGGTAATGGGTTTTCATCAGGTGTGAACATGTCATGTCTTGTTCTTGTGCATCTGACCCAGTGACCTTGTCTTGGATCCATTTCACATTCATTGGATACATGACCACCTATTGCAAATATTCATACCTTTACCACCCTGGTTCTTTGAGAGGAGGGGAGAGCAACTTCTCTCCCCTTCTCTTATTGCTGTTTGGCTCTGCATTAAGCTGCTTGTTCTGCTGCTGACTACTAGGTTATTGGGCATCCCTTTTGGACCCCATCCATTAACAACTCTGCTGCTGGATAAAGTGAGTAGGCCAAGCAAGCAACAATGGGAGCTCTCAGTTAACATGCAATTCTCAACTCTGTTCCTTCTATCATTATTAGATTCTCAGGGCCTACTTTGCTTTTCACTAGGAGCCCAAGCTTCTAGCTCAACCAGAGCCCGGTGCAAATTGACGACTATGGGGAGGGCATCATAAGAACATCAGATGAGCCCTGCACCTGTGTTAGGATGAATGAGGCTAATGTGGTCCAGCATCCTGTTCTCACAGCAGCGAAAGAGATACCCCAAGGAAGCCTGTAAGCACACTGGAGCTGATTTCTGCAGCAATCTCCCAATGCCTAATTCAGACCTAAGTCCAAGGATTTCTCTGAGCACAGGCTCACATCAGGAATTTATTTTTGGCCCCAGAATTTGGGATTATATTGTAGTCACACAAAATTACACACCTAACCCCCCTTGATTTCTTCTTACCGAAGCAACCTCATTTAGGGGTAGTGTGGGAAAAGGCCTTTTTTGCTCTTTTGTGCAGGATTTTAATTTAGGGTCACCCTTCTCATGGTGTGAGATTAATCAAACTGAGGTGTCTGACTCCAGGCAGCAATCATACAGATTCTAGACGGGGGAGGGGCTTGTCTGTTAACACCATACAGGATGACACCAGAAATAATGTAATAAAAGGAGATTTTACTTCAAGAAATTGTTTGTTCTTGGTGTGAGCTTTCGTGTGCATGCACACTTCTTCAAATACACTGAAACGGAAGTCACCAGACCCTTATATATAGTGAGGGAGTGGGGAGGGGTATTACTCAGAAGGGTGGTGGGAATGGGTGATCAGCTGATAGGTGTGGAAAACCTGTTGACGACTGTTAACGACTGCAATTGGTCTTACAGGAAAAGTGTATCTGAAGAAGTGTGCATGCACACGAAAGCTCATACCAAGAACAAACTCAGTTGGTCTCTAAGGTGCTACTGGAAAGAATTTTTGATTTTGTTCTGACTATGGCAGACCAACACGGCTACCCACCTGTTACAGGAAAAGGCAAGGGGTGAGAAGGTTAAAAATAGCTTTGTCATGTATAATGAGATAAGAATCCAATGTCTCTATTCAGACCAGGTGTCTCCATGGTTTTAAGTTTGGTAGTGAGTTGCGATTCAGACACTTCTCTTTCCTGTAACCAGACTCTGCAGCTATTTCTGAAAAGGAGACAACTTTCAAATTGCCCTTATCAAGCACAGTTTATGATATTAAATTGCTGGCATAGTAATGAGAAAATGCCTACATGAGGCCATTAGCACATGCATCCTGATATTCTACAGATGACACAAAACTTTAGCCAAGCTCTCCTATTGTCCGAGTCTGCCAATTTTAATTTTTCTGAGACCACTCATCTCCTATCTGGCTATCTAAAATCAATGTCCATGTACTTCCCAAAGTTAAAACTTCAGTCATGTCATTCTGTGCGTACCTGTAGGAGTGTTTCCACCCCCATCGCAACACCTGGACACTGAGGTCCTCCTCCAAAGGCCTCCTGCTGGTACCCTCACAGTGAGAAGAAAGTTACATAGGGAAAGGCTGAGGACCTGACCTTCTCAGTTGTAGCACCTTACCTGTGGAATACCCTCCCTGCTCGGATGTCAAGGAGATAAAGAACTAAATAACTTTTAGAAGACATGGATTCAAACTACAAGAAAGAAGATTCCACCTAAACATTAGGAAGAACTTCCTGACAGTAAGAGCTGTTGGACAGTGGAATTTGCTGCCAAGGAGTGTGGTGGAGTCTCCTTCTTTGGAGGTCTTTAAGCGGAGGCTTGACAGCCATCTGTCAGGAATGCTTTGATGGTGTTTCCTGCTTGGCAGGGGGTTGGACTGGATGGCCCTTGGGGTCTCTTCTAACTCTATGATTCTATGACACCTGAAGCAACTCTGTATTGGGAAGTTTCATGTTTTATTATGTTTCAATATCTACTGTAAGCTAGAGAAATAAATATTTTATTATTGTTGTTGTTGTTATTGTTAGTAGTAGTGTCACATTCCCATAAGTCCATTTACCGATATCCCTTATGTAGCTAGTTTAATACATATTTTTTTCTAATTTAGGTAAGTTCATTTTGTACTTTAGCAATTCAGTTTCCAACTTCTCAAGCAGCTTATGAAATCCTGCTATAGCCAATGCGCAGTTTAACACCATTTGAGATTCTGGCTGGGACTTCCAACTGTAAAATTTTATGATATCCCTAGAGCTAAGGATCAAATGTCATGTTTAGTTTTTTCTTGTCAGGTGCTCCCTCATGTTCAAATCGGGCCTCAGTATAATAATGTAGCATTTGGGAATGAAAATGCAGCCTAGGAGCCCAGCACTGGAGGCCAAGATAGAGAAGATCCTGCACGGCTACCATGAATTTCCCCTTTGTGCTCAGGTAGGTGGGAACAAAGGACACCCAAACACTGCAGAAGACCAGCATGCTGAAGGTGATCAGCTTGGCTTCGTTGAAGGCCCCAGGCAGATTCCTGGCTAAGAAAGCCACTGTGAAGCAGATGGCAGCCAGGAAGCCCATGTAGCCGAAGGGCAGTGTAAAACATGGCAACAGAGCCTTCGTTGCATTGGACAATGATCTCTCCAAGCTGGGAGCTCAGGTCAAAGTCTGGGAATGGAGGAGAGATCCCCAGCCAGGTGCTGCAGATGAGAACTTGGACACTGGAGCAGGAAATGACAATAGAGTTGGTCAAACTCTTCCCCAGCCATCTTCTCACCTTGTTCCCTGGCTTAGTGGTCAGGAAGGCCAGCACCACAGTGATGGTTTTGGCCAAGACAGAAGAGACAGCAACTGAGAAGATGATGCAGAAGGCTGTTTGTCGGAGAAGGCAGGTCACTTTCCTTGGCCTCCCAATGAAGAGGAAGGAGGACAAAAAGGAGAGCAGTAGAGAGATGAGGAGGATGTAGGAGAGGTCCCTGTTGTTGGCTTTGACTATTGGAGTTTCTTTGTATTTAATGAAGATTCCTAACACAAAGCCTGTGGTTAAGGATAAGAAGAGAGCAAGGGAAGCCAGGAGGCTCCCCAAACATTCTTCATAGGACAGGAAGGTCAATAATTTGGGGACACATTGATGTCTATCCTCATTTGGATGCTGATCTTCTGGACATTTGGTGCATTCATCAGCATCTGCAGAGAGGAAAACACACTTCAGTATCCTAACATCAGTCACACACCTAAAATTTGCTGACATCACTATTGTCTTTGGTGATAGACATTTTGGCAGCAGCACCCAGCTGCTGTTTTTCACATTGAAAAATTAAGATCTAGTGCAAAGGCCAGAAAAAATGATGAACCCCTGAATTAGACAAGTGCGGGTTAAATGGATCAATAGGTTGACTTAGTTTCAAGGCAGCTTCTTGTCATTCTTGAATATTGAGAAACAGATGTGTTAAGCCCCAACTTTATTTATAATATATTGACGCTAGAATAATAATTTCTAAAATCGCGTATTGCATTTGAATTCTATTATTCCTCCAAGCAACTCAGAGGAGTATAATTGTGCGGCACTACCTTCATTCCTGAACTGGCCCTAGTGCCATCTGACTCCATGTCAGGACAACAGCCCTCCGGAGGCCACAGTTTTGTTGAACCCAATGCACCCTGGCTCTCTTGCCCACTTTCCCCTCATCAAGATATTCCTGAGGACCAGATTCACTGACCTCCAATACTCCCTGCAACATTGGAGGTGACCTTTGAATGCCTTTGAATACTACCGTATTTTTCACTTGATAAGATGCACTTTTTTCATCCTAAAAAGTAAGGGTAAATGTCTGTGCGTCTTATGGAGCGAATGCATGGTCCCTGGAGCCGAATTGTCTAGGGGCCAATAATATAATAATAATAATATTTATTATTTGTACCCCGCCCATCTGGCTGGATTTCCCCAGCCACTCTGGGCGGCTTCCAACAGAAATCAAATACAAAAATATCAAACATTAAAAACTTCCCTAAAAAGGGCTGCCTTCAGGTTTTTCTGAATGTCAGGTAGTTGTTTATTTCCCTTGACCTGTGATGGGAGGGCGTTCCACAGGGCGGGCGCCACTACCGAGAAGGCCCTCTGCCTGGTTCCCTGTAGTTTTGCTTCTCGCAGTGAGGGAACCGACAGAAGGCCCTCGGCGCTGGATCTCAGTGTCCGGGCTGAATGATGGGGGTGGAGACGCTCCTTCAGGTATACAGGACCGAGGCCGTTTAGGGCTTTAAAGGTCAGCACCAACACTTTGAATTGTGCTCGGAAACGTACTGGGAGCCAATGCAGATCTCTCAGGACCGGTGTTATGTGGTCCCGGCGGCCACTCCCAGTCACCAGTCTAGCTGCCGCATTCTGGATTAATTGCAGTTTCCGGGTCACCTTCAAAGGTAGCCCCACATAGAGCGCATTGCAGTAGTCCAAGCGGGAGATAACCAGAGCATGCACCACTCTGGTGAGACAGTCCGCGGGCAGGTAGGGTCTCAGCCTGCGTACCAGATGGAGCTGGTAGACAGCTGCCCTGGACACAGAATTAACCTGCGCTTCCATGGACAGCTGTGAGTCCAAAATGACTCCCAGGCTGCGCACCTGGTCCTTCAGGGGCACAGTTACCCCATTCAGGACCAGGGAAGTCCTCCACACCTGCCCTCCTCCTGTCCCCCAAAAACAGTACTTCTGTCTTGTCAGGATTCAACCTCAATCTGTTAGCCGCCATCCATCCTCCAACCGCCTCCAGGCACTCACACAGGACCTTCACGGCCTTCACTGGTTCTGATTTGAAAGAGAGGTAGAGCTGGGTATCATCCGCATACTGATGAACACCCAGCCCAAACCCCCTGATGATCTCTCCCAGCGGCTTCATATAGATATTAAAAAGCATGGGGGAGAGGACAGAACCCTGAGGCACCCCACAAGTGAGAGCCCAGGGGTCTGAACACTCATCCCCCACCACCACTTTCTGAACACGGCCCAGGAGGAAGGAGCGGAACCACTGTATAACAGTGCCCCCAGCTCCCAACCCCTCTAGCCGGTCCAGAAGGATGTTATGGTCGATGGTGTCAAAGGCCGCTGAGAGATCCAGCAGAACTAGGAAACAGCTCTCACCTTTGTCCCTAGCCAAAAGCAGATTGTGCTCTTTTTTTTTTTACAAAGAGAGAAGGGGGTGTTGAAAGGAAGCCGCTGAACAGCTGTTCAGCAAGTGATCGGGAGAGAGATAAGGCTCCCTTTCCAGCCCCGCCCCCTTGCCCAGGCCTCCATTGTTGAATGCAGAGGGAGGCTGTTTGTTTCCCCAGCGACATGTGACTGGCTGATTAGATTATCTGTCTGGAAACTGTAGAAATGGCTGTAGGACTAGAAGCTGCAGAACTGTGAGTTGGACCCCATAAAAACGGGGCTTTTCCTCTTTGCAAAAAAAGCTGCACCACTTTCAGCTGATCCTCAAAAAAGCAGGGCTTTTCCCTTTGCAAAAAAAGCTGCACCACTTTCAGCTGATCCTCAAAAAAGCAGGGCTTTTCCCTTTGCAAAAAAAGCTGCACCACTTTCAGCTGATCCTCAAAAAAGCAGGGCTTTTCCCTTTGCAAAAAAAGCTGCACCACTTTCAGCTGATCCTCAAAAAAGCAGGGCTTTTCCCTTTGCAAAAAAAGCTGCACCACTTTCAGCTGATCCTCAAAAAGCAGGGCTTTTCCCTTTGCAAAAAAAGCTGCACCACTTTCAGCTGATCCTCAAAAAACAGGGCTTTTCCCTTTGCAAAAAAAGCTGCACCACTTTCAGCTGATCCTCAAAAAAACAGGGCTTTCCCCCTTTCCTCCTCTAAAAACTAGGTGCGTCTTATGGAGCGAAAAATACAGTAGTTGCCAGAGATCACATTGGGGGGGGGGGCTGTTCTTTCTATGCAGAAACGCCTTTCTTATATCTTTGTGTTTCCTTAGGAGTTACTTTTTATTGATGGATGGATGGATGGGTGGGTGGTTGGATTTGGAAGACGTTCCACCTATCCATCAGTAATTTAGCATCAAAATATGAGGAATTAAAAGGGATAAAGGAAAAGGAGAGAGAAAATAACTGGAAGTCATTTAAGGATTATATCAAATTACATATTGAAAAGGCTGATCTCTTGGCAGAGTTGTAAAGGCTCAAGTAAATGGGGGGAAGAAGAAATAAAAGTAGATATAAGGGCATGCACATAGAACAAGGAGCAAATACAAATTTTGTAATGGGGAGGTTGAGAAGCAACCGGGGGGGGAGAGAAATCTCCCAGGGAGGGGGGAAAGGGGAATGAGTGTAAAAAGGATGTGAGATGTATGTTTTTGTCTTTGTCTATGTAACTTTTGTGTAATTTTTTTTTTCTATTTTTGACTCTGTAAGACTAAAAATAAAATAAAAGGTGTTTTTTTTATAATAATGAAAAACAACAACACTGTATGGGTGATGTACTAGAAACTGAAATGATAAATGGGAAAACAACAATATAAAAAGCACAAGAGAAAATTCCGTAGGGGAGCTACCATAATTAAATCCTGAAAAATTCTACGAGTCTCAGTGGATGGGCAAATTAAATTTCCTTGTGCTGTGGGGACATTACAGGCTGGCAATAGGTGAACCCTCCTTGAAGAGGGCATTTCATTCATGGGGTGACATTTCCAGTGCTATTTTCTAGAAAAAGAGGTGCCTGTCAGGGAATGGACTGAATCAGAGGATTGGGGAATGCATTCTCAGGCAGATCAGCTCCTCTCTGAAGAGGGCGAGACACAGACAGTGAGCAGATTACACAAGTTACAGGTAGGTAGCCATGTTGGTCCGCCATAGTCAAAGCAAAATAAAAAATTCCTTTCAGTAGCACCTTAGAGACCAACTAAGTTTGTTCTTGGTATGAGCTTTCGTGTGCATGCACACTAATGGAAAGAGAAACAGAATGGAGAGAAGAGCCAGCAAGGACGTAATCAGAGAGTGTGGGGTCCCTCCCTCCCCAAAAACTAGGTCCGTCCATATTAGAGAACAAAGAATGCAGTGAGACTATAAATTATAAACTGCTCGTTAATTATGGTTATTAACATCTTGGTTTGACTCGCTCAAAGATTTGCCCCATCCTCCCATCGAAGGCCATTTTCTCTGAGATCCTCTGCTACCTTCCTGAGTGGAGATGGTCCCTTCTGAGCAGGGAGAACAATCATAGCAGCATGGGGGCTTCCCTTCCTGGGCTTTTCTGGAATATCCAGGGAGACAGCTTTCTGTGCATCTTGAACGAGGCACCGTCTAGGCAGGAAGAGAAAATTGAGCACTAAGGAGAAAGTGATACGTATATTTATGCCAGATAATAGAATTTTGGAAGGATCTCGGAGAGGAGATATTTGCTTCCGATAACATCAGGTGACCCCAGGCTCCATTATGGGCAGTTACATTTTTTGCAGAGGTGCATAGCAGAGAAACCTTTTTCGGTGCTTCTTCTTCCCCACCCCCACTGCCTTGACATTGATATCTCACTGTTAACAACAAACAGGAGCATGGAATAAACAATAATATGAACAGCAATAAAAAACCTCCATCTGTTGCCATCACATCTGCCAGCAGAGACATTGGTGTTGCTTCCAAAGACTCCACCTAGTGCAGAATTTAGTTCCCAGTTTGCTTGTGTGCCATGTCTCTGTGCCCAAACAGATGTGTAATACCTTTCTATACTCCAGCCTTACCTAACCTGGTGCCCCTCAGATCTCTTTGCACAAGGCTGGCTGGCTTGCACAGGAGTTGTAGTCCACAATATTTAGAGGGCACCAAGCTGAGGAAATGTGTTCTGCTCTGCTTTGGAAGGTCATAGAATCATAGAGTTGGAAGAGGCCACAAGGGCCATCCAGTCCGACTCCTTGCCAAGTAGGAAACACCATCAAAGCATTCCTGACAGATGGCTGCCAAGCCTCCGCTTAAAGACCTCCAAAGAAGGAGACTCCACCACACTCCTTGGCAGCAAATTCCACTGTCGAACAGCTCTTACTGTCAGGAAGTTCTTCCTAATGTTTAGGTGGAAAGAACGTATCTCCTATTTACTTTGAAGTTTTATACAAGTTTACTCAAGAGCATATTCCACTAAACTCAGTGGGATTTAGCTCCAAGGAAACATCCACAAGTTTGCAGTCAAAGCCTCATATGTACTATTCAAAATGTTATTAGAGCATAGCAGATGTCATAGTTAGTAAAATGACAGATCCAATTTTTCCTACCTTCTTGAATAGCTTGGGCCACACAATTGCTTCCAGGTTAATGGTAAACTTCAGATTTGAGGAATTTTCTCTCTCTATTCTCCCAATTTTCACTCTATCATGAGAGTTATTAGGAAACAGCACCCAGTTCACGATATCGAAGTCAACGGCCAGTGCCCCATTCTCATCTAAGTACTGTCCATAAGCTGAAGTGTTGGAGTAGAACTGGACTTCTTTCAAGAAACGATGGAGCTAGAATGACAGAGGAAAATCCAGCAGTGAGTAAGCAGGGCTGAATGATTTTATGTTCTCTCTGCATCCAATTCTTCTCTGAATAAGAACCACTGTATCACTCATTTGGAATAATCTGACCGTTCCAGATTATTAGACACTCTCAATCTGTTTCATCAATTTTGGGGGTATCGAAAATCAACTTTATTACATATATTAGAAAAAGTTGGTTTGGAGGATAGATCAGTGAGGCTCATGAGTTTAAACCCTACGTTGGACAAAAGATCCCTGCATTCAGGGGGTTGGACTAGGTGACCCTCGTGGTACAGATATAATGGTGGTTTACAACATAAAAACACAATATAAAGCTACAAACCAAAGGATGAAAAAGAACACACAACCCCCCAAAACCAATAACAACTCTTCTCCAACCCCTCAACAAAAAACACATTTAAAACAGGAATAGGATGTTAATCAGACAAGGGCCAGGATGAAGAGGAACAGTTTTGCATGGAACCAAAAGCTGAATAGTGGAGGTGCCAGCCCAACTTCCCCGAGGAGAACATTCCATGAATTGGGAGCCACTTCAGAGCAGGCCTGCTCTTGTGTTGCCACCCTCTGGAGCTCTTGAGCAGGTGGCACACAATGAAGGGTCTCAGGTGATGCTCTCAGGGTCTGTGTAGGTCTATATGGAGAGAGATGGTCCTTGAGTTATTGTGGTCCTCAACCGTTTAAGGCTTTATAGGACAAAGCCAGGACTTTGAATTGGGTGTGGAAACTAACTGGACAGAAGTGTGGCTGGACCAGTATTGGTGTAATATGCTCAAACAGTGTTGTCCCAGTGAAAAATATGATGGTCGAAGTCTACATCTGTTGAATGAGAGAATTGGTCCAACGAGCTCTACATCTATGTGGTCCTGCCTTTGAAGTCAGTCTATAATTTGCTGCCTGCAAATTATTGGATGGTACTGCTGTCTGCAGGAATATACATACCCCTGAATCTGTGGACTTGACCTGCCGTATAGAGATGGGCCAATTCTGTTGTGCTCCATCTGTAACTTGTGTAGAATTCCCTTCCCCTGGGAACCTGGAAGGGAGAAACTCTGATGGACTACTGCCAGCTGGTGAAAACAATGTCAATGGCCAATCAGTCAATGTAGACAATACTGACCAGTGTTCTGGTTAGATAGATTCCGATGATCCTATCATGGTGATTCCAGAGCTGGGACAATTTTGCAAAAGGTAATGGACTTACCTGCCATGGCTGTAGCTTTTGAAGTTCCAAGGTGCCTCCACCCACAATTGACATCCTCTTTGACTGGGATGAATATGCAGCATTTAAGGCCTGAGCCACAGCTTGGATACTCAAGTAATTCACATAGCTGTCTTGAGACAGGATTCTTTCAATCTCTTCCTGGGGCAGCATCTTCACATTATCCTTCTCTCTGCATTTGGTCATACCTCTCACAGACAAGGCATGCTTTGAATATGAACAATCAAATGCTTCTTCTGAATACCGTTCACTAGCCAAGGACATTGGCCCATAGTAGTCCTTTTTCACCCTTTTTTTGGTCTTCATTACAAAGGACAAAGAGCCATGGGCATATTGGAAGCAGTGAATATCACATAAGAAAATTTTGTTCTGAAGACCTGCGGTTATCCAGACTTTCCCCCCAGTTTGTATCCTTTCCAGTAAGGACTGTACCTCTATGATTATAAAAACTCCACTTTGAGAGTCTGCAAAGTAAACAAATACATTGACTTGTCTCCACATGGCAGGTGCTTCATGGGGTATCCATAGCCAAGTATCTTGTAGTATTCTTTGTGTGAAGGCAACACATATTTCTCTTTTGTTCATCAGAGGTGTAAAAGTACTCAGGAAGCTTTCTCCACTGTCATTGTCTGGAGCAAAGAGGCCAACCCACGTCCACCTGAAATGCAGGAGAAGTTGCACCATCCCTTGGTACTGCGTTTCTTGGTTTGGGACCATTTGGTAGACAAAAGGGGACTGGAATTTATCATTAGGAAGAAAGCCATAACTGAGCTGGTGAGGAAAGCGAAAGAGACTGAAGGCTTGTGTTTCAGGATTAAGATGGGATACTTCTATGTGAAAGATGCTGACAGACTTAGTGCAAACCTCGCCATTTTTTGGACGTAAAGCAATATTTATTAAACTTTAAGCAATTATTATACTGACTAATGGCAAAATTCTCTATGCAGTTAAGAAAGATTCAATAAAAAGCAATCAAGATGGTAAAACTCTATAACCAAACTTCAATTAAAATGCCTGCTATAAGAAAAGAGAAGAGAAGAGAAGAGAGGAGAGGAAAGTTTTCAGTAGGCCCTAGAAAGACAGTAGGAAAGGGACTTAATGTTCTCAACTGCAAGGGAGTTCCTTCATACCTCTGGGAGAAGAAAAGGCGAAGGAGTAAACCCTCCACAAATCCTAAGTCATAGAATCATAGAATCATAGAGTTGGAAGAGATCACAAGGGCCATCCAGTCCAACCCCCTGCCAAGCAGGAAACACCATCAAAGCATTCCTGACAGATGGCTGTCAAGCCTCCGCTTAAAGACCTCCAAAGAAGGAGACTCCACCACACTCCTTGGCAGCAAATTCCACTGTCCAACAGCTCTTACTGTCAGGAAGTTCTTCCTAATGTTTAGGTGGAATCTTCTTTCTTGTAGTTTGAATCCATTGCCCCGTGTCCGCTTCTCTGGAGCAGCAGAAAACAACCTTTCTCCCTCCTCTATATGACATCCTTTTATATATTTGAACATGGCTATCATATCACCCCTTAACCTTCTCTTCTCCAGGCTGAGTGCTGCTTTGTTTGCCTCCTTTCGGCAACTCCTGCAGCCAAGCATGTGCCAAATGTATTGCTCTGCTTTCCTATGATACTGCTAACACTGTGATTTGACTTCATCCCAGAGGCTCACTCCATTGTCTTTCAAGACAGATAGAAGCCAACAATAACAACCAGGTGGCTAATGTTGCCTGGTGTGTTTCACTTGGACCCATTGGTTACCTGTGGGATCTTGTAGATGCCCAACATGCTTGCAATGTGTGTGGAGATGTCAAATTCAATCTTTTCAAGAACAGCTAGCAGCCTTTTCTGTTTCCCACAGCTGTAGTTTGGAATATTGATTTTCCCACCAGCAAGCAGGTCTGTCATAGAGTCAGAAGTCAATCTTCCCGCAGAATAAGTATCATAGATGCTGTAGCCGAGGGTGATGTTGGGTAAGAGACTGGGGTTATCATTAATATCCCGAACAGCAAGGGAGAAGGAAATAACGTGTGAGTTCTTCTTATCCACCCAACTGTGAAAATGAAAGTCACATTCTTTTTTTGTAATAATCAAAGCAACTGGGAAAAGAGGCTAGGAGGTAGAGCAAAGTGAGACAGAGGTCTACCTGTACCTGTGTCTGCAGTATTTTTGCATGGGAGGAGGATGGAGGGAAGCAAAGTCAACATTTATAATTTGAAGTTGCATAGAATATGTTGTGCATGGGGGAATGAATTGTGTTCGCATTTTATTTACTACAAAAAACTCGCAACTCACACCCCACAACAGTTCCTACCCTTTAGAACTGTCGTACCCTTTAGACTGTCGTTAACAGTCATCAAGGTTTTCCACACCTATCAGCCAATCACCCATTCCCACCACCCTTCTGAGTAATACCCCTCCCCACTCCTCTCACTATATATAAGGGTCTGGTGACTTCTGTTTCAGTGTATCTGAAGAAGTGTGCATGCACACGAAAGCTCATACCAAGAACAACTTAGTTGGTCTCTAAGGTGCTACTGGAAGGAATTTTTTATTTTATTTTCTTTAGAAAACAAGTTATGCTTTGGAGAGCAGTACGTGTCAAAACTACTACTAATTACTTCAAATACATTATAAAATGCTTTGAAACATGGCTTTAAATTAATGAAATGAAATGAACATCTTCAAGTTTATTCAGAAAACAAGTGTATCACAGGAAATGGAGACTAGTTAGGAAACAGAAATATATCAATGCATCATTACTTACGACTGAAGTCTGCTGACGGGGGTGCTGAAAAAGGTGAAGGGAGTTTGATCACTAAAGAATCTTGGAGATGCAACTCCAGTAATGAGGTAGTCTGCTAGCCGGTAAAAATTTACTGCCAACATTTGCTCCTTGATCGGATTCAGTGGGCATTTTGCCCTCTGCTGCATCCCATTGGTTGCAAGAGGCAGCAACAGAAGCAGTGTCATCATTCTGGGTCTATCTGCTAAGCTTTGCTTGTTACTGTTATCATTCTGGATCTACCTGCTATGCTTTTCTTGTAGCTGTTCCGCCCAACACTAGTTGCTGGTCTTAATAAGCCCCAAATTCATGCAAATCAGAGATTGCAGTGAATTGACAAATACAGGGAGGTGTCCAGCTCTGGTCTCAGAGCTGAAGGGTGATGGTGCAGTGGTGGAGCACCTATTTTATATCAAGAAGGTGAGAGGGTGCAATCTCTGCTCCCTGTTCCAGGCAGGGCTGAGGATGACCCCTTCCAGGAAATCCAGTCAGTCAAAATTTCTGATCTAGGGGGCAGCATCACACAGATGTACCTTCCCACCTCACCTGCTCTATGTCTTGGCCCCCAGGATTTTGTGTCACAATATATATTTTATACATCCAACCTTTCAGGCATTGTTGGGGGAAAAAAACTTCTTGCTGCCCTTAATTGCGATATTTACCCTATAGGTCCCAAAGGCAATATTCAATGGATGGCATGCGGGCTACTCATTCTCAGGGAAGAATAAAAATACAGTAGATCACTGTGATTCTGATTATTGTTAAGGGAAGAAAGATCTCCCCTGACACTGTATCGGAGCAGGTGCAGAGCAGCAGAAAACATGTTTACTCAATTGGCTGCCACAAATCTTCAAGGGTAAAAGTGACTTTGGCAAAACATGGTTGGCCCACAAAGTCCAGTATCCTGTTCTCACAATGGCGAACCAGGTGACCCAAAGGGAAGCCCACAAGCCAGAGATAAGAGCAGAACTTCCCCTACATGCTATTTTCCAAGCTCCAACAGAAGAGCAATAACATATCAATTAACTCAATTGGAAGAGAAGGTCATCTAGGATGATCAAGGGTCTAGAAGCCAAGCCTTATGAGCAAGCACCCCCAAACTCTGTCCTCCAGATGTTTTGGGACTACAACTCCCATCATCCATAGCTAACAGGACCAGTGGTCAGGGATGATGGGAATTGTAGTCCCAAAACATCTGGAGGACAGAGTTTGGAGGTGCCTGCTTATGAGGAATGGTTGATGGAGCTGGGTATGTCTAGCCTGGGAAAGAGGAGTGAGACAAGATACAATGGCTATCGTCAAATATCTGTAGGGCTGACATATGGAGAATGGAGCAAGCTTGTTTTCTCCTGAAAGGTAGGGCTCGAAACAATGGCTTCGAATTTCAGGAAAGGAGATTCCAACTAGACATATGGAAAAACCTTCTAACAGTAAGAGCTGTTTGACAGTGGAACGGTCTCTCGCAGGAGGTTGTGGTCTCTCTTTCACTGTAGGCTTTTAAGCAGAGGTCGGAGGGCCATCTGTCCTGGATGCTTTAGCTGATATTCCTGCATCGCTGGGGGTTGGGCTAGATGACCCTTGGGTCCCTTCCAACTGTAAGATTTGATGATTCTATGAAATAGGTCTACACAATGAATTTCAAAAAACCAACAAATGTACTAAATCTCTCAATAAGAGACCCAAAGAGAGTACATTGCAGCAACCCAATCTTGAATTCAAGTGTGTGCCCATTTGAGTAAGTCCAATGATTGTTGTGGAAGCCATAAAGTCTTAACTGGGCCCAATGGCAATTTCTGCATGGCTATGGTCCTCCAAAACCATGCCAGAGACTACTTCTGCCAGCTCAGTCAGTAGTGCCATTGGGCAATAGCGTGGTTCATACACCATTGACATCCCCTATCTGTCTCTCCGGCCCAACAAACATTGCAAAGACTAGAGAAATTTTTGTAAATGAAATAATGTTTCTATGGACAATTGTAACAGCATTCAGCCCTTTGAACCCCATTCAACCTTTTATCCAGTATCCAGAAGAGTTCGATGAGGCACACCCAGCTTACGCATCCAAGCTGTTGTTGTTATTTATTACGCGTAATGTTCTCAGGCAGGCAAGCAAGCCCTGATAAGAAGTAAGGACTCTCTGGCAGTTTTATATTACATTTATTTACAAAAAAACACACCCAGAGCACAGCTTCTCGCCTGCTTGCAATGACAATAGTTGGTCAGTGTGAATCTCTGCCCCTTTCACAGCAGGAAGGACGCCAAATTTCTGCCTTTCCCTTCTTGCCCTTCCGTTGTCCTCAGACCTTATCCAGTCTCCTAGAACAGGGACTGAGAGGCTGGCTTTCCCCCTCCCCACTTCCACTCGACACACTCTCAGTCCACTGCTTATCTGCTGATTGCCTAGCAAGGCTTCTTGAGAGCTAATAGTGTCTTCTTTGGGAAGAGGGGTGAAACTGTCCCTTCTCAGCTCTGTCAACCAGCTCTCATCTCCAGAGTCGGTCCCTCTCTCACTTGGCTCAGTTTCTGAGTCTGACTCTTCTCCCACACTCTTCTCCCACACTCGATATCTCTTATGTAGCTCATCACCTTGCCAACAAAGGTCCATATATTTAAAGCTATGGTTTTCCCAGTAGTAATGTACGGAAGTGAGAGCTGGACCATAAAGAAGGCTGATCGCCGAAGAATTGATGCTTTTGAATTATGGTGCTGGAGGAGACTCTTGAGAGTCCCATGGACTGCAAGAAGATCAAACCTATCCATTCTCAAGGAAATCAGGCCCTGAGTGCTCACTGGAAGGACAGATCCTGAAGTTGAGGCTCCAGTACTTTGGCCACCTCATGAGAAGAGAAGACTCCCTGGAAAAGACCCTGATGTTGGGAAAGATGGAGGGCACAAGGAGAAGGGGACGACAGAGGATGAGATGGTTGGACAGTGTTCTCGAAGCTACTAACATGAGTTTGGCCAAACTGCGGGAGGCAGTGAAGGATAGGCGTGCCTGGCGTGCTCTGGTCCATGGGGTCACGAAGAGTCGGACACGACTGAACAACTGAACAACAACAACAACTTATGTAGCTAGTTTAATGTCATTTTTTTGCTAATTTAGCTAAGTTCCTTTTGTACTTTAACAATTCAGTTTGCAACTTCTTAAGCACCTTATGAAATCCTGCTATGGGTAAAGAGCAGTTTAACTTCAGTTGAGATTCTGGCTGGGACTTCCAGCAGTACAATTTTATGATATCCCTAGAGCTAAGGATCAAATGTCATGTTTAGTTTTTTCTTGTCAGGTGCTCCCTCATGTTCAAATCTGGCCTCAATATAATAATGTAGCACTTGGGAATGAAAATGCAGCCTAGGAGCCCAGCACTGGAGGCCAAGATAGAGAAGATCTGCACGGCTACCATGAATTTCCCCTTGGTGCTCAGGTAAGTGGGCACAAAGGACACCCAAACACTGCAGAAGACCAGCATGCTGAAGGTGATCAGCTTGGCTTCATTGAAGGCCCCTGGTAGATTCCTTGCTAAGAAAGCCACTGAGAAGCAGATGGCAGCCAGGAAGCCCATGTAGCCAAGGGCAATGTAAAACATGGCAATAGAGCCTTCATTGCATTGGACAATGATGTGTCCAAGCTGGGAGGTCAGGTCAAAGTCTGGGAATGGAGGAGAGATCCCCAGCCAGGTGCTGCAGATGAGAACCTGGACACTGGAGCAGGAAAAGACAATGGAGTGGGACAAACTCTGCCCCAGCCATCTCCTCACTCTGTTCCCTGGCTTTGTGGCCAGGAAGGCCAGTACCACAGTGATGGTTTTGGCCAAGACAGAAGAGACAGCAACTGAGAAGATGATGCAGAAGGATGTTTGTCGGAGAAGGCAGGTCACTTTCCTTGGCCTCCCAATGAAGAGGGAGGAGGACAAAAAGGAGAGCAGTAGAGAGATGAGGAGGATGTAAGAGAGGTCCCTGTTGTTGGCTTTGACTATGGGAGTTTCCTTGTATTTAATGAAGATTCCTAACACAAAGCCTGTGGTTAAGGATAAGAAGAGGGCAAAGGAAAACCAGGAGGCTCCCCAAACATTCTTCATAGGACAGGAAGCTTATTACTTTGGGGACACATTGATCTCGGTCCTCATTTGGATGGTGATCTTCTGGACATTTGGTGCATTCATCAGCATCTGCAGAGAGGAAAACACACTTCACTATCCTAACATCAGTCACACACCTAAGATTTGCTGACATTTCTGTTGCAGACCTTTCCGTTAACCTTGGGTTTGCATTGCGCCGAAGGGAGGGATCAGAGGAGTCAAAAATACACTTCGAGGGGATTGCTTCAGAGAGAGAGTTTATTCTGCATGCAGAAGGTAAATGCATACAAGCAAGTACAAAAGCTAGTCAATTTTCAGACAGTTCTTATAGAGGTCTTTGCTCATCTCCCCATCCCAGGAATCTGCCTCTTGTACATCCTTGTCCATATAAGGAACATTTCCTGTTGTACATTTCCTTGTACATATAAGGCAAAAGGACATTTAGCCCTGAGTTGGTTCCTGTGCTAGCATGCACACTTCAGCAAGGCCATCCTATCTGTCTCTGACCTAGACAGTTCCTACTTCCATGTGCAAAGTTGACCTTCTACTGTTGACCTTCAACATCACTATTGCGTTTGGTGATAGACATTTTGGCAGCAGCACCCAGCTGCTGTTTTTCACCTTGAAAAATTAAGGTCTAGTGCAAAGGGCAGAAACAATTATGAACCCCTGGATTAGACAACTGTGGGATCAGCTCCTCTCTGAATAGGGAGAGACACAGACACCAAGCAGATTACACAAGAGTTACCCAGCTACCAGATAATGGAAAGTGAAACAGAAGGGAGAGAACAGCCAGCAATGACATAATCTGAGAGTGGGGGGGCCCTCCCTCCCCACAAACTAGGAGGTTCATCTGTATTAGAGAACAAAGGATGCAAAGGATGCAGAGAGGAGGAGGAACTTCCCATTGGCGCCAGGATGTTGTGCGGGGTAGAAGGGGGAGGATTTAGAGTAGCCAACTGCTCTCCTTGTGAATCTTTGCTTGCAACCAGATGGCTGAATAAAAAGAGCATAAATTCCAAACTGCTCATTAATTCTTGTCTGTGAAGTTACCAAAGGGAGGGGTGGGAGGACTGTCCACACCTGACAGTGCCGGAACTCACCATGAATGCCTCCATTGTTTTCTGAGAATGCCAATGGTGCCCACATGACAGAACTGGCTATTACCAACATCATGTTTGCACAGGCACAAATATTTGCCCCATCCTCCCATCAAAGGCCATTTTCTCTGAGATCCTTCTTGATATAAAATAGGTGCTCCACCACTGCACCATCACCCTTCAGCTCTGAGACCAGAGCTGGACACCTCCCTGTATTTGTCAATTCACTGCAATCTCTGATTTGCATGAATTTGGGGCTTATTAAGACCAGCAACTAGTGTTGGGCGGAACAGCTACAAGAAAAGCATAGCAGGTAGATCCAGAATGATAACAGTAACAAGCAAAGCTTAGCAGATAGACCCAGAATGATGACACTGCTTCTGTTGCTGCCTCTTGCAACCAATGGGATGCAGCAGAGGGCAAAATGCCCACTGAATCCGATCAAGGAGCAAATGTTGGCAGTAAATTTTTACCGGCTAGCAGACTACCTCATTACTGGAGTTGCATCTCCAAGATTCTTTAGTGATCAAACTCCCTTCACCTTTTTCAGCACCCCCGTCAGCAGACTTCAGTCGTAAGTAATGATGCATTGATATATTTCTGTTTCCTAACTAGTCTCCATTTCCTGTGATACACTTGTTTTCTGAATAAACTTGAAGATGTTCATTTCATTTCATTAATTTAAAGCCATGTTTCAAAGCATTTTATAATGTATTTGAAGTAATTAGTAGTAGTTTTGACACGTACTGCTCTCCAAAGCATAACTTGTTTTCTAAAGAAAATAAAATAAAAAATTCCTTTCAGTAGTGCCTTAGAGACCAACTAAGTATGTTCTTGGTATGAGCTTTCGTGTGCATGCACACTTCTTCAGAGACACTGAAACAGAAGTCACCAGACCCTTATATATAGTGAGGGAGTGGGGAGTCAGAAGTCAGTCTTCCCTCAGAATAGGTATCATATAGGCTGTAGCCCAGGGTGATGTTGGGTAAGAGACTGGGGTTGTGGTTAATATCCCGAACAGCAAGGGAGAAGGAAATAACGTGTGAGTTTTTCTTATCCACCCAGCTGCGAAAAGAGTGTGCCACACAGTCACCCTCAATTCAGTGAAAATCAAAGTCACATTTTTTTTGTATTACTCAAATAAACTAGGAAGAGAGGTCAAGAAGTAGAGCAAAGTGAGACAGAGGTCTACCTGTACCTGTGTCTGCAGTATTTTTGCAAGGGAGGAGTATGGATAGAAGACCAGAACACAAATCAGCCTCATTTCTGGTGACCTACCAAAAGTCCCTTGAGCCAAATTGACCCCCAGGCTGCATTGCAAGTGACTAAGCACAGCAGACATTTACGGTTTGCAGTTGCATAGATTTTGTTGTGTATGGGGAAAAGAATTGTGTTCCCATTTTATTTACTACAGAAAGCTTGCAACTCAAACACACCCCACAACACGTCCTACCCTTGAGAAAACAAGTTATGCTTTGGAGAGCAGTACATGTCAAAACTACTACTGATTACTTAAAACACATTATAAAACACTTTGAAACATGGCTTTTCACCAACTGAACAGATACAAAGAACTCTTTAAATGAATTGATGAAATGAAAATTTTCAAGGATATCGGAAAACAAGTGTATTCCGGTAAATGGAGTGTAGTTAGGACGCAGAAATACATCGATGCGTCATTACTTACATCTCTAGTCTGCTGACAGGGGTGCTGGAAAAGATGAAAGGAGGTTGATCATTATAGAGTCTTGGAGATGTGACTCCACTAATGAGATGGTCTGCCAGCCAGTAAAAATTTGCAGGCAATATTTGCTCCTTGATCGGATTCAGTTGGCATTTTGCCCTCAGCTGCATCCCGTAGGTTGCTAGGGGCAACAACAAAAGCAGTGTTATCATTCTGGCTCTACCTGCTACACACCAAACACTAGCTGCTCGTTTTAATAAGCCCCAAATTCCTGCAAATCAGAGATTGCAATCAATTGACAAATACAGGGAGGTGTCTAGCTCTGGTCTCAGAGCTGAAGGGTGATGGTTCAGTGGTGGAGCATCTATTTTGCACCAAGAAGGTGTGAGGCTGCAATCTCTGCTTCCTGTTCCAGGCAGGGCTGAGGATGACCCCTTCCTGGAAAGCCAGTTAGTCTAAATTACTGATCTAGGAGGCAGCATCATACAGATGTACCTTCTCATTTTACCTCCTCTTTGTCTTGGCCCCCAGGATTTTGTGGCACAATATATATTTTATACATCCAACCTTTCAGGCAGAGTGGAATAAAAAAAACTTCCTGCTGCCCTTAATTGCAATATTTACCTTATTGGTCCCAAAGGCAATATTCAAGTGGAGGGGTGGGGGCTACTTGGACTTAGGAAAGAATAAAAATAGATCACTGTGATTCTGATGATTGTAAAGGGAAGAAAGATCTCCCCTGCAACTTTGAAGGAGCAGGTGCAGAGCAGGAGAAAACATGTTTACTCAATAGGCTGCCACAGATCATCAAAGGTAAAGGTGACTTTGGCAAAACATGGTTGGCATCAGAAAAGCCCTTAGGTTGGATCAGACTGAAAGGTGGTCCTGAGGTATTGTGGTCCTCAGCCATTTAAGGTTTTATAGGTCAAAGCCAGGACTTTGAATTGGGTCTATGCCACAACACCAGCAAGAATTTTGATAGCTAAAAACTGGAAGACAGAAGAAATACCAACGATTGAAGAATGGCAGATGAAAATGATGGACTATATGGAGCTCGCTGAGATGACCGGGAAACTTCGTGACCAGAGGGACGATGCGGTGGAAGAAGAGTGGAAGAAATTTAAATTGTATTTAAAAAATCATTGTATGATTGAAAATTAGATATAATTTGGAAGAAAAGTTAAACTGTAGATTTAGAGTTTGGTTAAGTGTTTAGGAATTGTGAGAGAATGAGTTAAGATATTAGATAAGATTAATGATTAGGTATTTTTATAGTAAAATAAGATTTTGCAAGATGTATAGAAATTACTAAAGATGATTGACAAGGAACGCAGGAAGGGGAGATGAGAGGAAGTCAATATACAATGTAAAGGATAGAAGTTAATGATAGTAATAAGTTTTTTGTTGTTTTTATTGTAGGTTTGTTTTCTGTATGGTTGTATTGTTTTGTATGTTTGATTTTGTTGTTGTTATTTATAAAATTTAATAAACAATTTAAAAAAAAAAAGACTGAATTGGGTCTGGAAGGACGCTTAGTGGTTGCTCATGAGTAACACTCCAAGGCAAAGAACTTCTAAAAACTAAGTTCTTTATTGTGCAAGCTATGTACAGCAAAGCAAAGTCTCAAGTGTCCATCTCAGTGCTCAGCAGTGTCCAGGAATGAACTCTTCCGGTTTTTCTTCCAGCAGAAAAGCCTCGGAACTCTAAAACCCCTCCTCCTTCCCTCCTGTGACCGACCACGTAGCGTGGGAACCTGACCTCTATCTCTGCTTTCCCTGTGGTGTTGAGGCTCTCTGACCCCTTCTGAGCCCCTGCATCGCCTTCCTGTCTCCCCCTCTCCTTCCCCGCCTGAGGAACGCGAAGAATGCGAGCTCCCACTGGAAGAAGGGGAGGGGGAGCTCGTAAACAGCAGACGTGAATCCCTGTACTCTAAATGCTCCTGCGACGCCGGCCGTAGTGGGGAGGGGTTTTTCCTGACAGACTGAATTGGGTCTGGAAACTAATTGGCAGCAGGTGTGATTGGAGCAGCAGCAGTGTCTTATCCAGCTTCACAGCCCGAGTTTCATCCTACATGCAGAAACTTACAAAGACAGTTTTCTGAAAACAAATGTCCAATAACCACAACGGGGGGGGGGGGGATATGAAATTTAATTAGGATTAACAAAGAAACATTATAAAGATGAGACAAGCTGCAGATAACATCAGGCTGGTAGTGGATTTGATAAATTTAAACAGGAACAGTGAAGATTTAGCTATAATATCTCTAGATGCGGAAAAAGCTTTTGATAAGGTCCACAAACTATATATGGAAAAAGTAGTACAAATATTTGGTTTTCTATTTGACTTTATAAAATGGATAAACATATTATATTGCTCCCCTACATCTAGTGTTAAGACAAACCTTTCACATTATCCAGAGGTATTAGGCAAGGCTGTCCACTTTCGCATTTGCTTTTTAATATCTGTTTTGAGCCCCTGACTTGTACTATCAGACAGCATAAGGAAATCTTTGGTGCAATTCATAACTCGCTTGAAAACAAATTGGTAATGTTTGCAGATGATATTCTTCTGTTTATCACGAAATCTCAAAGTTCTGTTCCAATATTAATGCAAAACTGGTCCAACTTGGAGTTGAAGTTAATAGGAAATATCTTTTTGGTTCAACCGTTTAAAGCAGGCATTGGCAACCTCCGGCCCATGGGCCGGATGCAGCCCACGAAGGCAGTTTATCCAGCCCACGAGCCGCCCAGTCACCAAGCCGCCCACTCGGCAAGTCCCCCGTGCGCTGTGCTAAACCGGCACGGCGCAGGGACTCGCCGAGTGGCGCTGGAGACCCCGAAAATCACTTCTGTGCATGCGTCTGGGCTTGCACAGATGCAATTTCTGGCACCAGGAACATGTCCAGACCCCGAAAATCGCTTCTGCGCAGGCATCTGGGCTTGCGCAGAAGCGATTTCCAGCACCAGGAACATTTGCTAATAAAGAAATTATGACTGAGGAGGCCCCCCCCCTCATGACATGTGTGGCATGTGGACTCCATGGCACCCTCAGAAACCCTCCTTAGCACCCACCAAGGCCCCCTGACCCTCCAATTTTTAAAAAGTTTCCCCCAAATCTGTAAGTTTTTAGAGTGTTTGTTTTGGCAGTTGAGGGGTTGTTATTATTTATTTATTTAGCCCTTTATTTTTCACCACTGTAAATTTGTTATTTAGATCAATCGATATAGCTCACAGAGTACACATTTGTTATTTTTTTAAAAAAATGCTCCTTTATACCTTATGGGGTATCCATCAGCCCGTATAGAGTCCTTATGCAGGTAGGAGAAAATAAGAGGCCAACCAGAGAATATTGAGAAGCAAAGCAGCTAGTAACCCTGATCTTCCCCTTCCTGGATCACTGCCTTGTCGTGGCGAAGGGGCTTGAATTAGGGAAGCTATGGACAGGTCAAGATGGACAGGTCATGACTTCCAGCGAGGACGCCATCGCGGGCGGTCGTGGGTCGCTTCGTCAGCGAGGCGACCCAGGCCGGCCCGGGGGTTGGAGCCCCGCTACCGCAAAGCGGGGCTCCGTTGAGCCGCGGGTCGAGCGTCCCGCGGCTTGGGCTCTCCGGCGAGCCCGCTATGGCTCCGAACCCTTCCCTCGTTCCCCCTGTAAAGGGGGAGTGGGGGTGAAGGGACTACGGAGCCGGGCTGAGGAGACATGCCCCAACCGGACCGGCGAAGCGGCGGCCGCCGCTCGCGGTGAGCGATTTCGTTCTACCTGGGGAAAAAAATAATAAAAGAAGCCAGTTGGCCGTGAGTACCTGAATATTGAACTTATTTTGGATATTTGGCGCTTCGGGAGACGCGATGGAAAGGAAGCCCGTTTTCCTCCCTTCAGTACAAAGAAAATAACTGTCTTGATGGTACTGCTGCTACAGTGATGATACAATGTTTCGATTTTTGACAAGTGAGAATGGCTAGATCCCCTTTGGGGGAGCAACTTGGTGGTGGATATCTCTTTTTAAAATGGATAGATTGCAATCTTTTCGCCCTGACTCCAGGGAAAATGGCTGCGGAGACTTAGGAGTGAGATGGAAAAGTACTGTGACTAAGATGGAAAAACACTGAAATTTGATACTCTATGCCCACCTCTACCATGTTAAGTTTCGTTTTCAAGCTGCTTTTAGACTTTGAACTGACTCTTGAACAAAGGATTATTTTGTTGAAACTAGAACTGCTAAATCAAAAATTAATTTTGCTGAACCAGGATATGGCAGAAAAGTTATATCCCACAGGAAAGACTGTTCAGATCATTGCTGATATGGAAGGAAACCTTGGCAGAGAGCTGAAGGGAATTATTGAAGAACAAAACATGATGTCTTTGCAACTCCGAGAAGATGAAAAGTCCTGTTGGGGTGGCAGACCCAGGATGAGAAGATTTTTTATATCCAATTTCTGGGGTGAGAGCCCAGGAATGATGGGGAAAAGACTTGTATATTCACAATTAGAAGAGGAATGGAATTTCGAACCGGAGATGCTGGAAGGTGATGATCTGTGCCCCCTGATGCTCCCTGCAAGGACTGTTGTAGATTACGTCTGGAACTGTGGATTTGCAAGAACAGAGGACATTCTAGAAATCTGTATTGGTCTAAGATGGAGGAATGTGTGGGGGGAGACCCCGAAATGGCGTAAGAAAATGGATAGAAAAGGGATAGGGTGAAATGTATTAGGGATAAAATTAGGATGGTTTATTATGGTACCCTGAAGCCGGAGTGTTAAGATCTTAAGCTTTGAATGAAAGAAGAGATATTTGAATTTTTTGTTATTAGTAGCAACCTAAGGGAAAGAAGAGGTTTGATATGATTTGATATAAGAAGTAATATGTTGTGTTATGAAGCTGTGTTATTAACTATCATGAAGTCAGAACTGGATTGATTTGATTTAAGTTAATGAGTGATAGATTATTGTGAATTAAAATAAGATTTTAAGAAATATGTTTAGTTTAAATTTTTAAATGATTTAATTTTAGAGATGAGAAGTTATTAAAGTAAAAATGGAATTGGAACTGAAGGAGAGAAAACGGGGGAAGTCACTTAACAATGATTCGAACTAGAAAAGTTTTTTTTTATGTAAACAAGAAAAAGAATTGTTGGTGTATTTGTATTTGTTTTATTGTTGGGGGTGGGTTTGTGTTTGTGTTGTCATTTGTGATATGTTGTTCTTTGTCTTGGAAAAACCAATAAATTCTTTAAAAAAAAAAAAAAGATGGACAGGTCATAGTGGAGAGTTTGGACCAAACGTGATCCACCTGGAGGAGGAACTGGCAAGCCACTCCAGTATCCCTGCCAAGAAAACTCCATGGACAAAGACAACAGGCATATAAAAGTTATGACGCTGGAAGATGAGCCCCTCAGGTCGGAAGGCGTCCAACATGCTACTGGGGAAGAGCGGAGGACAAGTACAAGTAGATTCCAGAGCTGATGAAGCGGCTGGGCCAAAGCCGAAAGGACGCTCAGTTGCGGATATGCCTGGAAGCGAAAGGAAAGTCCAATGCTGTAAAGAAAAGTATTGCATAGGAACCTGGAATGTAAGAACCATGAACCTTGGTAAGCTGGATGTGGTCAAAAATGAGATGGCAAGAATAAACATTGACATCCTGGGCATCAGTGAACTAAAATGGACGGGAATGGGCGAATTCAGTTCGGATGACTATCATATCTACTACTGTGGGCAGGAATCCCGTAAAAGAAATGGAGTGGCCCTCATAGTCAACAAAAGAGTGGCGAAAGCTGTACTGGGATGCAATTTCAAAAATGATAGAATGATCTCGATACGAATCCAAGGCAGACCTTTTAACATCACAGTAATCTACATCTGTGGGGTGTCAGGGCTCCTGTTGCAGCCCACCTGGGATCAGACTGCAACCCACCAGTTGAACACCAGTGACACAGAACATGTCCTAAAAAGCCCAGGGAAGGAGTCAATGCTTTCGGGGATCTTTATCTGGTGTTTTCCCTCCTCCCCCTATTCTGTGTGTTCCTTGTAGAAAGAGTTGTCCAGCTCTTCCTCCCCTTGGCAAGAGTCTCCAGGAGGGAAATGACCCCCCAAAGAGGGGTTTGGGAGAGGCGTCCCTTCTGGTGCCAAGGCTTGTGCAGGGACATCTCAGGGACTGAGAGACAAGGCCCAGCCTGCTGTGTAATATTATACCTGACAGTTGTCAAGGTATCTTTAGAAAAGAGATAGTAAAACAGGATATTAAAATGTTGTAAATGCAGTTTTCAAAGATAATAAATCAAGAAATAGAGCGGAAAATTAAATATTTAAAACAGAAACCATTTGAGCAGGCTAATATCTAGTGAAATGGGGTAATTTAGATGAAATGAAAAGATACCTAGAGGGCAGTGGTATTAGATAAAATGACAATTTTCAATGCACCAGTGACAATGACAGAATCACAACAAACAATCTCATACGCAAAACCTTTGAAAGCACCTGGGCCTGATGGTCTCTTAGCAATATATTATAAGAAGTTGCAGGATTCGCTAATACAACTATTAAAGGACATTATGAAAAATGACTTTAAATACAAACAAGCTGCCAGAATCCTAGGAGAATGCTTATAATGATCTCATTATAATAATTTATTAGTTATCCCCCCCCTCCAAATCTCGCTGGGTTTCCTAGTTTCTATAACTTTGATTTCTAAACAAGACAGGGATCCTGAGCAGCTTTAAAATTATTGATCTATATCTTTGGTGAACAATGATTATAACCTTTTTGAAAACATATTAGCAAATAGGTTGAAACTGGTATTACAGGAGGTAACCCACCATGACCAGGCTGGATTTTTGCCAAAAAGACAAATGAAAGATATGGAGAGGTTTGGCAGTGCCTGAAGTAATAGCAGTATTGGACCAGATCCAGCGCAGATACTGCTGAGCTGGATGGACTCAGTCTAAGGCAGCTTCCGGTGACCCCTTTTCCCCCATGTGAAGGGCAGCTCATCCAGGGGAGCTGGGGGGTGGAATTGGGGGTGGGGAACCTTCTCCAGTACAAGGGCCACGTTCTCTTCTGGGGAACCTTCTGGGGGGCCACATGCCCATGGTGGGCAGGAGCAGAGCGTCAAATGCCAGTGTTAAGTTTTCACAGGAGACTTTGCACAAGATTGGAGTAGAAGGACAAATCCCAGCCAGGCAAAGTCTCTGAAGGATGGGGCAACACAAGGCTGGGGAGAGTCCCAGGGGTCACATGGAGAGGTTTGGGAGGCCACACGTGCCCCCTCCCCAACCCAGCTCTCAGGCTCCCCATCAGGGCTTGAAGGACCAGCATGCAGCCCTTGCAGTCCGACGAGATTCATGGTTGTTTTCAGGGGCAGCTCAGGCTCCTCCAGGGAGACTCAAAGCACAAATTCTCTAGCAGAGAGGTCCAAAGAAGTAAAACCAGGTTGCCATAACTTGCAATCAACAAGCTGAGAGGGAAACTCCAAGAGAAACTTTCCCAAAAAAGAGGGGAAGCAAGCAACAGAGGTACAGGAGGGGCAGCACACTGTTGTTCTTGATCTGTGACTCCTTCCATCCACCTTCCAAGGAGGTTTCCACCCTCTGAGCATGGACAGAGGGCAACTGGCAGGAAGAAAAGAGCTTCTCCACATCCCAGGATCCTGATGGAGCAGCAAAGTCTAACTGATGAGTCCTGCAGGCAGAGAAGAGAGAGACAAGCCCATCACTGTGGGGTGAGGAATGGGGAGAAAGGGGGAGAAGAATCCCTGGAAAGATTGGGGGGACACTCCACAGAGCAGCCATCAGATATTGTGAACTGCAATTTCCATCGCCGCCAGTTTTGGGACTGGCAGGGGAGACTCTGAGGAGGGAATGAGGCAGCAGGAGGGAGACTTGGCTGGCTTTGGCAGTGGAGAAGAAGAGTTTCAGAAGAGACCAAGGAGATCTGCCTAGATCAGAAATGGGGAACCACGGACCCTGGACCAAATGTGGCCCCCAGGCCAAACGCCAGCCCTGGTCTCTTCCCTTGGCCTCTGCTAAGGAACTTTGCTTGACTGTCTCCCAGGTGGGACATTCCCCTGGAGACCCACTTCCAGGACATGATATTGGAGTGTGTGCATCAGGGGATGGATTGATCCATAGAAAGCCCCTCCCCTCTCTTCCAAAGGGTCTGGGGCTGAAAAGCAAGCCATGGCGGGGGCAAACCAAGAACCCAGGAGAAGGGGGTTGGGGGAGAAGGAGGAGGATGGAAGAGCAGAGAGGAAAGTTACCTGCAGGCTGAGGAACAGCTTGCCCTGGGAGAGAGAAAAAAAGAATAGAAAGATTCAGTCAGCATCAGATATCCCCTGACATAGTTTCTCTGGGAACCCCCAGATCAAGATAACACACTCAAGGCACAGATAGGGAACCCCCCCCCATTCTGTTATATGGAATATGAGTAGTGAAAGAAGAAAATAAAATGAATTGAATGTTTTGCAGTAAGCTCAGTGTTTCTTATCTGTTTAGTATGGTATATGAGAATGGTCTGGGACCGTAATAAATCCAATTCAATATGCATCCTTACTCTGCTCAAAGGCTTCAGAGCCAGAGCTGTTTTTGAATTTCTCCCTCATATGTTGGATAAGAAGTTTAGGTCTTAATCTAAATATTTAAACCTCAGGCCATCTCCATAAAAGCTGAGGCTCCATTTGAGACACCAAGAGGGACCTCCTAGGAGTGGAGAAGGAACAGACCCCTCTCCAGAGCCTCTGCCTAAGAAGAGCCCCCACACCCAACCCTCCCTCTCCCCCCCGGCACCCCATCCTCACCTTTCTTGTTCTTCAGGTAAAGGGCGAGTCCCGTGGCCCCAAAGACCAGCCCCAGCACAATCCCCACAATCCCCGTCCACATCTTGCTCCTGGCAGAGTCCGACTGGGGCTCTGAAGGAAGAAAAACAATTCAATGAGGAAAGGCAGGCCTGGGATCAGCCCCCGGAGGGGGGAGGAACCTTGACCCAGGAATGTCCCCCCCCCACTCCCTTGGGCAGGAGATGGGGAAGGTGGGGCAGGGCTGGGAAGGCGTCCTACCCCATTGCACCGTGACGGGGCCTTCGAAGCTGGCGTGCTCCACTTGGCAGGTGTAGACGTCTCCACGTTCCGGCGTTGTCTCCAGCATCACCTCGATATGGAAGGTCCAGTCCCCGTTCTGGATGAGGTCCGTGGTCCACACTTTGGGCTCCTCCTTCCCGTTCTTGAACCACTTGATCTTGATCCCCGCAGGGAAGAAGCGGCCCACGGTGCAAATCAGCAGAGTGTTGTGTGGTGAAGATTCATCGTTGTCTGTGGGGGTGATCTTCACCTTGGGCTGGACTGTGGGAGGAAAGGAAGGAAGATTGGGGAGGAAGGTCAGAGATTTAGGCAGGGAGGGACCTACAGCAGGGGTCCCCAAAGTAAGGCCCGTGGGCCGGGTATGGCCCGCGCAAGCCAATTATGCAGCCCCTGCTGACCCCCACCACCCGCTCTTACCGGTGTGGCTGCCCATCTCCGGTTTGGCACGGCACCGGAAATAGCTTGTGCGCCACACCAGAAATGTACTGGAAAAGGGGAGTGTGCACGCGCATATGGGCACGCACTCCCCCGCCCTCTGGCCCGCCGTGCGATTGGCGCCGGAGGAAGCAGCCCGAGGCCAGGTAAGTTTGCCGACCCCTGACCTAGATGATTCAGGTGAGGGAGGAGGAGGGAACGAGGGGTCCTATCCCACTAGACAGTCCAGGGCTGTAGTTAACTGGACTAGCCAGGGTCTTAGCCCTGAGTGAAGCGGGGGGGGGCCTTCCTCCGACCACAGCCCCCCTTCCCCTTTCCCCCTGTCTGGTCTGTTTTTGGAACTGTGTGAAAGAGAAACAGTTTGCTCTCCAAACAAAGTTAAAAAGGGAATGTTTTCTTTCTTTCTCTTTTGCTTCCCTCAATTCCTCAGAGATAAATTAAAAGTGGTGCTTGTATGTTCTCGTTCTCTCTCTCTCTCTGTCTCTCTGTGTGTGTGTGTGTGTGTTTGGAGCTAAAGGACAACATACATGTTTACATGTGAATACATAAGGACGGAACTGCTGCACACAATCAGCTACAAAAACGGAGTCCTCTTTATACTGAAAACAAAATACCTGCAATGAAAGAAATGTGATGCTGACCCACAAAGCACTTCGTATTTATCCCTTCCTGCACAGTGGTACTTTGGGTTACAGACACTTTTATTTTATTCTTTAGAGCCTTAAACTGCAAGCCTTTACTACTCAGAAGTCCCAATGAATTCAATGGAGCTTACTCTCAGGAAACTGTGTAAAGATTCGGCGGTCTTATATAGTGGTACCTCCACTTACAAACTTATTTCGTTCCGGAGGTCCGTTCTTAACTTGAGGATATGCCTTTGCTAATGGGGCCTCCTGCTTTCGCTCGCATCCCGGGGCAAAGTTCGCTACCAGGAGCAGCTACTTCCGGGTTAGCGGAGCTCGTGTTCGTAAGGACAGTACGTAACCCGAGGTTCCACTGTACTGCAATCTTAAGCATCTTTACTCAGAAGTAAGTCCCACTGAGTTAGCACTTACTCTATAGTATGTGCCTGATCATTATCACAGTTTCCATTATTTTTATTATTCTTATTATATACAGTCATTATATTTCTTAGAATTCCTGGGAATCTCAGGAGTTTCTTTCCTTTTTTCCTAGCAAACAGGATGCTATCCAGAATTCGCTGTACAGTATCCTTTACTTACAGTACAATGGTCTACTCAGTGTTTTAAACTAAAGGTAATAATACAAATACATAAATACATAAATAAACTAAGGCAGACATTGCAATACACGAAATGGTTTGTGATGCTTCTAGTGAGCACAGAAACTCCTCCTGCCTCTGCCTCTGGAGTGGGGCACCAGGAAAGGCCCCCTTCCTCTCTGGAAAGCGGGAAGGGAGGGGGCCAGGGAGGGGCAGCAGCGACAGGGGCTTCGAAGGGAGAAAGTCCTGGTCCCCCTCCACGCCCCTCATTCCGGGTTCTTCCGGGGCCCCGTTTCCCATGACGCGCCTCCCCTCCCCGATTCAGGACTCACCGCGCCGGGCCTGCGAGAAGGGCTCGGCGAGCCCGTAGTTGTGCGGGCAGAAGACATCCACGTCAGCCATCACATCCCGCAGGCGGTCCTTGTCCTTGTTCGCTCTCTCGACCTCGGGCTCCCCCAGTTCAGCCACTGCCACGTACTTCCCTCGGTCGCTGTCGAAGTAGAAGAGCTCCTGCCGGTCGAAGAAGTACCTATCTAGCATTCGGATCCGCTGCGTCCCGTTGGAGAAGTGGCACTCTGCCTTATGTTGGTACAGGAAATGCTCTGCGGGGGGGGGGAATGAAAAGGGGGGTGGAGGCTCCCGGTTTCCAGTTGCCTTAAAGCAGGGGTCTGCAACCTTTAAGACCAAAAGAGCCACTTGGACCCGTTTCCGAAGAAAAAAAACAACAACTGGGAGCCGCAAAACCATTGTGACATTTAAAACAAATATAACACTGCATTTTATTTTTAAAAATCCGATTTAAATTTTAAAAAATCCGATTTAAATAAAAAAATCTGATTTAAATAAAAAAAATCCATTAAAAAAAATCATTCATTTTTATCCACCCTGGGGACCACTACCAGGTCACAGCCTGATCCAAGGTGGGTTGCAACAGCATACAAATATTTGATTTGTTGTTGTTTTTTTAAAAAAATGAGTCCTCAACTGCACACTTGTGTTAAATGTTTGTCCCATGTCTAATTGAAGACTGCTGGCTTTTACAATAATCTTAGTGTCTTTTACCCTTAATATTCCAGACCAGAGGCTATGTTCACCTCTTCCAACCTCCTCTCTTGCTAAATAAAGCACAGAATTGCACCAGAGAAGCCTGTGATGTTTGTGCTGACTTGCATACAGGTGGCTGTAGTAGTTCGTAGTGTTCAAACCTTTTTAGGGGAGTTCCCTGCCCCCTTAATGACAATGGCGATAGATTTTGCACATGAACACAGATCCAAGTTAGGACTCCTCTCTTCCACGCCAACAGGTGCTTTGTCAAGGCTCCCCTAACACACACTCAGGACAGAGGAAAAACTGCAAAACGTCCCGGCCTTGCTCCGGGGCGGAGAGAGACGCACGCCCGCGAGAGCGCGGTCTGAGGCTGCGAGCGGAACCAGGAGTGAAGGATGCAGCGGCAGAGAAACAGGCACCGCTTCCTCGACCATTTTTAAAAAGAGGGCTTCCCCCCTCGCCCGCCACCCGCCGCCCCTGGCCCAGCCCGCAGCTGCCTACCTCGTCGTCGCCTCGACGCAGCAGCCAGCAGCCTTCCGAGAGGAACCGCGGCCAGCCCGCCCCCGCGGTCCCACGACCCAGCCGAGGAGTCCTGGCCTCCAGTGCCCGTGCGGGCACGCGTCTGAAGGCCCCCTTCCTGCCCCCATCCCGTCCCGCCTCCCAGCTGCCTCTGGATGCCGCGGGGTCCCACATAGCCGCCGACCCCGGAGCTCCCCTGTCCGCCCCGAGGCCGCCTCCCACGCTAGGAAGACTCCCGGAGCTGGGCAGGGTTGGTCCCGCCAGGCAGGCTCGGGGGGCGGCCTCTCCCATGGGCGCCTGCTTCGGAGGCAGAGGCGGGGTCTTCAAAGTTCCCCCTCCCGCTCGCCCAGCTCCATCTCTTCCCGAAGGGGAGTGCGCGCCTCAGGCGCGCTCCCCGCCAGAGCTGTCTGACCTCAGCTGAGCTGCGCCGCCTCTACTGCGTCCCCACCGCCTCCGAGACCCGCTGCCCCGCTGTTCAAGGCCAGGTGATCCTGGGTACGCCCCTGAGCAGCGCCCTCAGCCTCCGGAGGGCGGGCCGCCGGCCAGCTGGAGAAGTGGGCGGGCGTATCCGCCCCGGAGTCCCGGAGCCACGGAAGCCGTGTAAAAGAGCCGCATGCGGCTCCGGAGCCGCGGGTTGCTGACCCCCGCCATAAAGAAACAGCTCCCCCCCCCCGATAGCCAGCTGCCGGGCAGGATGGTCTGTCTATATCGCATTTTCTCTCTCTCTCTCTCGTGTCACGTGATCCCATGGCGGGGAGGGGGCGGAGGCTGAGCAGGGAGACCCCCCCCTTCACCTCCTCCCAAAGGAAAGAGAGAGAGCGGCAGGAAAACCGTTATGGAGAGGGAGCCACAACCTCCAAGACCCTGGACCCCAAAAACGTAGCCAAGATTGGGGGGGGGGGAGAACCGAGCTATCTGCTAATTTAATTTATTTATTTAGGGGGGCTGCTGCTCATCGCCCCCAATGGCTACTCCAATGCTTATCTCCAGTTTTTTAAAAACGTAAACCTCCCTCCCCCAGTTTATTGCCCTGCGGCTGAAAGAGGAAATGGTGGGGGTGGGGGGGTGGGAGAGAGACCAGGAAAAGGGTGAGGTGCCGAGGAGGGTGGGAGACGCTTCTCTGCTCCGAACGGGGCTTCACTGCAACCCCCCCCACGAGACTCTCCCCCTGTGGGAGACCCGGTTTCACTTTCGCTTTCCCTGCCAGAGCGCAGGAAGCGACGCCTGTCTACTCAGGAGCCCATTTCAGCACCCTGAAGACCCCAAGGCAGGGTGGGCAGTGGGGGGCCTAGGAGAGGGGTCCTGCTGCGAGGAGGGGGGAAGTTCGGGGTCCCCAGAGCAGGGAGGGCTTTGCCCCAGTTTCGCTCCCAGTTTCATGGGCGTAGCCAAAGGGGCAGCTGCCTCCCCCATCAATAAACATCAATAAAAATACATAGCAAACTGAGGTTCTCCCCTTCCTAACAAAAGGCTGCCCCTCCCTAACAAAAATCCTGGCTACGCCCATGCCTGGGTTTCTTACTGATGAGAAGAAGCAGACGAAAGGTATTTTTATGTGTTATGTGGAGTCATTTATAGAGTTAATAATCGGTTATGGGATCTCTTGGAAATGATGGGAGATAAATGGACTAATAATCATGAGGAAGTTTTTGAGAAGCAGGTGAAGAAGCGCTCAGGGGCAGATTCAGCTGTGCTCCCCGCTGTCCCCCCCAAAAAGTCCCCTATGGGTGCCTGCCCTCAGCTGTCCTGCAGGAAGACTATTGAATGTTTTAATATTGTGGTTTTATTTTAAAAAATCAATTGAATGTTATATTGTAAGCTGCTGGGTAGAATTTTAATCCTGAAAGGTAGGATATAATTAGAATCATAGAGTTGGAAGAGACCACAAGGGCCAATTAAGAAGAATCACCCCCTGTGGAAACAATTATTCTTCAACATCAACTTCACTGAACTAAACCATAACTATAGAATTTTCTATTTTGTTTCGACTATGGCAGACCAACACGGCTACCCACCTGTAACTGAAACCATAACTTAGTTGGTCTCTAAGGTGCTACTGGAAGGAATTTTTTTATTTTTTATTTTGTTTTGACTATGGCAGACCAACACACAGCTACCTACCTGTAAACGGCTGCCCACCTGTAACTGAACTAAACCATGTTGTTCGGATGCCTGATTATCGTCTTCCAAAGCAACTACTCTATTCCGAACTTAAAAATGGAAAGCGTAATGCTGGTGGTCAACAAAAGAGGTTTAAAGACTGTCTCAAGGCAAATCTTAAAAAATGTAGTATAAACACTGACAACTGGGAAACACTTGGCCTGCGAGCGCTCCAGTTGGAGAACAGCCTTTACCAAAGGCGTCATGGACTTTGAAGACACTCGAACTCAGGACGCAAGGGAGAAACGCGCTAAAATGAAGGCACGCTTGGCAAATCCACACCTTGATCAACTCCCCCCACCCCACACATGTCCCCACTGTGGAAGGACGTGTGGGTCCAGAAGTTGCCTCCACAGTCACGGACTCACTGCTAATACCGTGTCCATGGAAGACAATCCACGAGGGATCGTCAAAGGAGCCCCACCGATGGGGGTCCCGCTAAGCGGAGTTTCCTCTTCCTTCTCCCCCATTGCAGGATCTTTACTCAGTCTCACCTGGAGGCTCCTCCACGCCCAGCCCCTCCGAAGCGGAGACCACCAGCGCCCCCATCCCCAGCAGGAGCCCCCAAAAGGCCAAAGGCGCAGCACCGGAGCCCCCCATCCTTCTCTCTTCTTCGCCCCCTGAAGACTCCGAAATGGGACTTTCTCCGCTCAGCCCCGGGGAAAACTCCTGCACCAAGCCCCGCCCACTGCACCTCTCCGCCTTGCGAGCGTCCAACCCGCTTCCGAGATGAGGCAGCGTCATCAGTCGCCAGGCAGGAAACTCCTGGAAAAGATCATTATCTCGGGTTCTCGATAGATCTGCAAGTTCCTCTTTGCCTTCTCAGCTTCTTCTGATGTCTCCATCCTCACGTGGAAATAAATATCTTCCCGGAAGCCGCCCGGAAAATGGGGGGGACTGCAGTATTTTTGCAAGGGAGGAGTATGGATGGAAGACCAGAACACAAATCAGCCTCATTTCTGGTGACCTACCAACAATCCCTTGAGCCAAATTGACCCCCAGGCTGCATTGCAAGAGACTAAGCACAGCAGACATTTACGATTTGCAGTTGCATAGATTTTGTTGTGTATGGGGAAAAGAATTGTGTTCCCATTTTATTTACTACAGAAAGCTTGCAACTCAAACACACCCCACAACACGTCCTACCCTTTAGAAAACAAGTTATGCTTTGGAGAGCAGTACATGTCAAAACTACTACTAATTACTTAAAACACATTATAAAACACTTTGAAACATGGCTTTTCACCAACTGAACAGACACAAAGAACTCTTTAAATAAATTAATGAAATGAAAATTTTCAAGGATATCGGAAAACAAGTGTATCCCGGTAAATGGAGAGTAGTTAGGACGCAGAAATACATCAATGCATCAATAGGAGTATAGCATCTAGATCAAGGGAAGTAATAGTACCACTGTATTCCGCTCTGGTCAGACCTCACCTGGAATACTGTGTCCAGTTCTGGGCACCACAGTTCAAGAAGGATACTGACAAGCTGGAACGTGTCCAGAGGAGGGCAACCAAAATGGTCAAAGGCCTGGAAACGATGCCTTATAGATGGCACTTTACCCCAGAGAAGTTGGCAAAAATATATGGAACAAATTCGGGTAAGTGCTGGAAATGTCAAAATGAAGAAATGGGATTTTGATGGAACCATGCTCCACTAGCCCCTCTCCAGGCAAAACAGCCTCCAGCAAAGTGCAGAGCAGACCTATGGATCCCAACATGTATCTATATGGGAGTTGGAAGTGCGTCTGCATATGAAATGGTTTGAATTTTATTAGGTTCATTAGCAAAAAAAAAAAAACCCTTTCACTGCAGAGTCCCAAGGTCGGCTACAGCAATAAAATACCGGTATGCACCTTTAAAGCAAATTAAAACTGTTCCAACCATAAATATGTGGATAAAAACCTTTCCCAATATATAAACAACGTAGTGCGGAATTGTTGTACTTTATAATCATATAACTGTGTCCAGTTCTGGGCACCACAGTTCAAGAAGGATACTGACAAGCTGGAACGTGTCCAGAGGAGGGCAACCAAAATGGTCAAAGGCCTGGAAACGATGCCTTATGAGGAACGGCTTAGGGAGCTGGGTATGTTTAGCCTGGAGAAGAGAAGGTTAAGGGGTGATATGATAGCCATGTTCAAATATATCAAAGGATGTCATATAGAGGAGGGAGAAAGGTTGTTTTCTGCTGCTCCAGAGAAGCGGACACGGGGCAATGGATTCAAACTACAAGAAAGAAGATTCCACCTAAACATTAGGAAGAACTTCCTGACAGTAAGAGCTGTTCGACAGTGGAATTTGCTGCCAAGGAGTGTGGTGGAGTCTCCTTCTTTGGAGGTCTTTAAGCGGAGGCTTGACAGCCATCTGTCAGGAATGCTTTGATGGTGTTTCCTGCTTGGCAGGGGGTTGGACTGGATGGCCCTTGTGATTCTACGATAACTGTAGATTTCGAAGGGACCACAACGGTTGTATGGGAAGGGAGTAGTAGGTCTTTTAGCGGGCGGATGCTGAACTCATATTGAAGCCCTTTCCACACACCAGACATTTAAACAGTTTGTCCACTGTGTGAGTTTGTTGGTGCTTTCTAAGAGTTCCACTTTCAGTGAAGCCCTTTCAACATTTGGTACATATAAAAAAAGCTTGGTTTCTCCTGCTCTGGAGTGTAGGAGCTGAAAGAAGGGGGGGGGGGCATTTCTCAATACAAAATTATAGAACTACAAAAACATCAGAGGGATACACAATTAAAATAACCTTATAACCTCATAAAGGAGAGAGAAAGTAACAGCTGTTCGACAGTGGAATTTGCTGCCAAGGTGTGTGGTGGAGTCTCCTTCTTTGGAGGTCTTTAAGCGGAGGCTTGACAGCCATCTGTCAGGAATGCTTTGATGGTGTTTCCTGCTTGGCAGGGGGTTGGACTGGATGGCCCTTGTGGTCTCTTCCAACTCTAGGATTCTATGATTCTATTCTGCCTTGGTTAGACCACACCTGGACTACTGTGTCCAATTCTGGGCACCCCAATTTAAAAAGGACATTGACAAGCTGGAATGTGTGCAGAGGAGGGCAACTAGGTTAATCAAGGGTCTAGAACAGGGGTCCCCAAACTAAGGTCCGTGGGCTGGATAAGGCCCGGAGGACTTGTTTATGCGGCCCACGGCAACCCCCGCCACCTGCTGCCGCTCCCCACTCTTACCGACGCTGTGCGGCTGCCCACTTCCGGGGCAGAGGAGCACCGGAAATAGCTTGTGTGCATGTGTGTTATTTCCGGTGCACATCCGGGTCGGAGGAGGTCTGTGCACATGCGCACAAGCTATTTCCGGTGCTCCTCCGACCTGGAAGTGAGCCGGAAATAGCGTGTGCGCACGTGTATGGGCGCATGCTCCCCTGCCCTCCACGCGATCGCCGCTGGAGACCTCAGCCTGAGGCATGGTAAGTTTGCTTACCCCTGGTCTAGAAGATAAGCTTTATGAGGAACGGTTGAAGGAGATGGGTTATATATATATATATATATATATATATATATATATATAATTTTATAAAAACAACAATCAACAAAAATCAACAAATACAAAACCATACAAAAACAAACCTACAATAAAAACAAAAAAACTTATTACTATCATTAACTTCTATCCTTTACATTATATATTGACTTCCTCTCATCTCCCCTTCCTGCGTTCCTTGTCAATCATCTTTAGTAATTTCTTTACGTCTTAAAAAATCGTATTTTACTATAAAAATACCTAATCATTAATCTTATCTAATATCTTAACTCATTCTCTCACAATTCCTAAACACTTAACCAAACTCTAAATCTACAGTCTAACTTTTCTTCCAAATTATATCTAATTTTCAATCATACAATAATTTTTAAAATACAATTTTAATTTCTTCCACTCTTCTTCCACTGAAGAAGTGTGCATGCACACGAAAGCTCATACCAAGAACAAACTTAGTTGGTCTCTAAGGTGCTACTGGAAAGAATTTTTTATTTTATTTTGTTTCTTCTTCCACCGCGTCGTCCCTCTGGTCACGAAGTTTCCCAGTCATCTCAGCGAGCTCCATATAGTCCATCATTTTCATCTGCCATTCTTCAATCGTTGGTATTTCTTCTGTCTTCCAGTTTTTAGCTATTAAAAGGTTGAAGGAGATGGTTAAGCCTGGAAAAGAGGAGACTAGGAAGAGATAGGATAGCCTTCTATAAATATCTGAAGGACTGTCACATGGAGGATGGAGCAAGCTTCTTTTCTCCTGCTCTGGAAGGTAGGACTCGAACCAATGTCTTCAAGTTGAAAGAAAGGAGATTCCAACTAGGCATACGAAAAAACTTTCCGACAGCAAGAGTTGTTCGACAGTGGAAGTCTACCACGGGAGGTTGTGGATTCTCCTTCTTCGGAGGTTTTTAATCAGAGGATGGGTAGCCATCTGTCATGGATGCCGTTAGCTGAGATTCCTGCATTACAGGGAATTGGACTACATGACTCTCGGGGTCACTTCCAACTATACATTTTATTTTATTCTATTGTCTGTGTGAATTCGTTGATGTCTTCTAAGTGATCTACTTTGAGTGAAGCTCTTTCCACATTCCATAAATTTAAACGGTTTCCCCCCATGTGAGTATGTTGATGTCTTCAAAGTTTTGTATTCGTGGAGAAACTCTTTCCACATTCCAAACATTTATATGGTTTTTCAACACTGTGAGTTTGTTGATGTAGTCTAAACTTTCCATTTTTGTGAAGGCCTTTCCACACTCCAAACATTTAAAGGGTTATTACCTTGTGGGAAAGGGACGCGGGTGGTGCTGTGGGTTAAACCACAGAGCCTTGGGCTTGCTGATCAGAAGGTTGGTGGTTCGAATGCCCACAATGACTGGGTGAGCTCCCATTGCTCTGTCCCAGCTCCTGCCCACCTAGCAGTTTGAAAGCACATCAAAGTACGGGAAGGTAAACGGCATTTCCGTGCGCTGCTCTGGTTTGCCAGAAGTGGCTTTGTCATGCTGGCCACATGACCCAGAAGCTATATGCCGGCTCCCTCGGCCAGTAACGCGAGATAAGCACCGCAACTCTACAGTCGTCCACGACTGGACTTAATGGTCAGGTAGTCCCTTTACCTTTTTTTACCTTGTGTGAATCTGTTGATGCTTTCTAAGATTTCCACTAGTAGTGAAGCTCTTTCCACACTCCAGACACTTAAAAGGTTTCTTGCCTGTGTGAGTTCGATGATGTACCCTGAGGTCTCCACTCAGACTGAAGCTCTTTCCACACTCCATACATTTATATGGTTTTCCCCCTGTGTGAGTTTTTTGGTGTCTTGTAAGCTTTCCACTTTGACTGAAGCTCTTTCCACATTCCATACATTTAAATGGCGTCTCCCCTGTGTGAGTTCGCTGATGTGAAGTAAGGTGGGCACTCTGACCAAAGCTCTTTCCACACTCCATACATTTAAATGGTTTTTCCCCTGTGTGAGTTCGTTGGTGTCTTCTAAGCATTCCACTACTAGAGAAGTTCTTTCCACAATCCATACATTCAAAGGGTTTCTCACCCGTGTGAATTCGATGATGTACCCTGAGGTCTCCACTCAGACTGAAGTTCTTTCCACACTCCATACATTTATATGGCTTTTCCCCTGTGTGAGTCTGTTGGTGGTTTCTAAGATTTTCACTAGTAGTGAGGCTCTTTCCACACTCCAGACATTTAAAGGGTTCCTCACCTGTGTGAACTCTATGATGTGTATTAAGCTGTGAACCCGTAAGGAACCTCTTTCCACACTCCATACACTTAAATGGTTTTTCCCCTGTGTGAATAAGTTGATGTGTATTAAGCTGTGAACCCGTAAGGAACCTCTTTCCACACTCCATACACTTATATGGTTTTTCCCCTGTGTGAATAAGTTGATGTCTTTCAAGTTTTGTATCCATGGAGAAGTTCTTTCCACACTCCATACATTTAAAGGCTATCTCACCCGTGTGATTTTGTTGACGTTTATCAAACATCCCACAGTCATTGAAGCTCTTTCCTCTCTCCATAACTTTAAATGGTGTCTCCTCTGTGTCAGTTCAGTGATATGAATGTTAGTTCACTGACTAAAACACTTTCTGCATTCCGCACATTGAAATGGTTTCTTTGGTATTCCTAATGACATTTCAGATGCCTCCACCCCCAAGTCTGTCTTCTCCAATGCTTTCTTCACAGTGGGGGGGAGAGGAGACAATCCTGTTAGGGTTTCAAAGAAGAGAACAAAGGAATGTTACACACATCAAGTGCAAATTGTTAAGGTCTCTATGTTCTAAATTCTTAGGAAATGAAACGGAATAATGTCAAATACAGTGGTACCTCTGGTTAAATACTTAATTCGTTCCGGAGGTCAGTTCTTAACCTGAAATTGTTCTTAACCTCAAGCATCACTTTAGCTAATGGGACCTCCCACTGCTGCTGCTGCGCCGCCAGAGCACAATTTCTGTTCTTAACCTGAAGTGTTATTTCTGGGTTAGCAGGGTTCTTAACCTGAAGCGTATGTAACCTGAGGTACCACTGTAATACTAATGCATCATCACTCTTTTATAATCCTCAATCTCCATTAATAAAGGAGCATTGTTTTAGAATGCAGTTGTACTGTGGGGTTGCCTTTTTAAACAGATAGGAAAGTGATCCGCTCTCTGTCTATGAATATGCTCTTTATTCCATTAATAAAGGAGCTTGTTTTAGAATGCAGTTGTACTGTGGGGTTGCCTTTTTAAACAGATAGGAAAGTGATCCGCTCTCTGTCTATGAATATGCTCTTTATTTCTCAGGTGCAGAATTGCTAATGACATTCTTTATCCTCTGCATAATAATCTTCCACTCCTTTCAACCCCTTTCAACGTCTAGACCTTTATTAATCACCTGCAGTGTCTCCATGGGCGTACCCAGGGGGAGGCAGGGGGGGCAACTGCCCCCCCGAAGCAAAAAAATTTAAATGGTTATCGGCAGCCTAAAAGGAAACAAAAGCTCTCCTCCTGAAAAAAAGCTCAACAACTGGTCTTTCTCCCCCTCCCAAAATCTCAATAACAATTGAGCTCTTGCCCGAAGCGCAGCTAGCCACTGTGTGTGTGTGTGTGTGTCTGTGTGTGTGTGTTGCGCCGGCTGTTTCCCCCTCCCTCATGCCGACCATAGCTGTCAAGTTTCAGATTTGAAAATAAGGGATCAAAATAAGGGACCTATCAGGGACAGTCACATGTCAGTGGTGGGCGGAGCACCTAAGCAAAAGTGGGCGGAGCCCGGGGACAGTCACATGTCAGTGGTGGGCGGAGCGGAGCAGAGGAGGGCAGCAAAAGTGGGGAGGGCGCCATGAGCAGCAATGTAAACTCCAAGCGGGCTTAGCGGGCTCGGATCGTCTTCGGAGCGTCTGATCCCAGAGGAGGGCAGCCAGCAAAGAGGAGGGCAGCCATGTGCTCCGCGCGATGGAGCCCCATCGTCTTCTTGTCTGATCCCATCAAAACAGGACCCGCCAGGAAGCAGCAGCTGCTCAAAGGCAGCCAGGCTCCGCCCGCCAGCTAACCCTATTGGCCGGCTGAGGGGCTCGGCGGCAACGGATAGGGGCTGATGCAGGGGGAGGAATACACCCCCCTGTAAGCACGGGAAACGGCTCCCACTTGCTTTGAGGGCTGAGGCTTTTCTCTCCAAGTAGGCGAGGTCTTCCCACCCAGTCCCTGGCCAGCAGGGGAGGAGCTGCTTCCATTAAAAACGGGAAATTTAAGGGAAATAAAAAATAAGGGAGAGCAGTGGGAAACTGCTTGAAATAAGGGAGAATCCCGGGGAAAACGGGATACTTGACAGCACTGATGCCGACAAAGAGCTAGCGTGCCTATCAGAGATTGTGCTGGCAAGTTTCTGAATTTGCCGGGAATCATCGTTGCAAGGGAGCTTGGGAAACTGAGTTCCCTTGCATAGTGAGTAGTTCCTTTGTGAGGGCTGAGGATCCTGGGAAACTGAGTTTTTCAGCCATTTGGGGCTTTCTGTTTTTGGGGGGGAGTTTTTCTGTTTTTTGAAGCTGTTTTTGTTTGCTGTTTACATAATGTGGTCAGTAATCAAATAATTCAGGATTTTGTGTGCTCTTGCTTTCCAGTGCTACTGCTTAGAAAATTAATTAAAAGGAATAAATATTTTTTTAAAATAATCATTGTGCATTTTATGTTATCAAAGAGGGTAATTGAGCCATTGGTGCTTCAGCTTGTCCCAGGTTCCTTTTGTGGGGCAGGTTCCAGCCTCCATTGGGGGTGGCATTGTTTTGCAGCAAGGTTTGATTTCTAGGTGGTTTGCCTGTGCAGTTGCAGGGGAATACAGCTTTTGTTTTAAGTTCAGTTCTGAGGTTTGCTACTGCATTTGCTTTTAGCTTTTTGGTTTACTTTGGAGGTAGTGTGGTGTGGGTACAGTTGTTTGGGCGCCATATGTGAAATCGAAGGCCTAGCACGCATCAACTGGCTCCTCAGATCTGTGTAAACTAGTTAGCTGAGTTGGTTTTCCTTGTCTGGGTGTTTTGTACCTCAAAGGTTGTCACACTTTACAAAGCAGGCAGTCTTCTGTCTTGCTGAGTTAGTTTTTAAATCAATTATTTCAGAAGGTCTAGTCCCTAAAAAAAGCTCAACAACTAAAAACGAACCGAACCCCTAAAAAACGGGGCATTCCTCATCCCCAAAAAGGTCAACAACTTTGAGCTGAACCCCAAAAAACGGGGGTAGATCACTGCCAGATTTTAATTCTGAAAGTAGATCACAGTCTCTTGGGAGTTGGCCACCCCTGGTATAAGACATGTAACTAGAATAAAAATTTAAAAAAATTCAAGCAAATAATTGTAATAACTACCGTAATAAAGCACTGCTATAATTATATATAATTTTCCTAAAATTTTGGTTTCATTCGCCTTTCCGTGCTGAAATGTCACAACCTGAACGACCATGGCTTGCCCCCCCCCCCAGTTTTGATCCTGGGTATGCCCCTGAGTGTCTCAATTGGCCTCAGAAGGTCCATAGACTCCATTTTGGAAGCCCAATCCATTCTAGGGACTGTTGTATGGCCTTTTCACAGAACCAGTGACAAGGCTTGTTGACTGCGGGCAGCAGAATGCGTGCAAAGGTAGGATAAGGTCTCCTGGTGCTCCAACAAGGCCACTCATAACTCTGAGGTAAAACCAGGGATATTTCCACCAGAACAGATTGGAAACGTAATTGTAAAGAAGAAACCAATCTTCAAACCAGGTTGATTTTTCCTGGTTCCATTTCTGAGTCTGGATTGTGACTCAGAACCATAGCCAAACTCCTTTCTGGAATATCACCTAGAAATCTTCTGGAATATAAAGCCAGACACTTTCAGATAAATCATCCAGACCTTCATTTAGTGTGGGAACCTTAGATTTTGGTTAATAGCTGTACACAACTCTCCCAGATTTGGAGACACTGTAAGCTCATCTCTAACTTGTTTTTGCGGAATTTGTGAAGGGCCTCAGCAGCTACGGGGGAGTTGTGGTTAAGGAGACAAGGTGAGGATCCAGCGAGTGGGGGAGGCGCACCAATCAGGTAAGCGAGCAAGGGAGCCCATTGAAGAAGTTGAGGGGGGGGCGATTCAAGAAATCCAACCACAATGTGGAGTCTACCCTGCAACAGGGTTTGCATTGCATGGCCCACTTTGAAGTGCAGAATCCAGCAGAGACATTTCACTGCCTGAAAAGAACCAGAGAAGGGCCCTCTCTCGCCCCCCCCTTAATCTTCGATGCAGCCTCTCAGTCAACGTGTTATGTATTTGTGCACAATGAGAAGCGGGATTGACTCTGCACCAGGGGCGTAGCAAGGGTTGCGGGGGGCCGCCCCAGGCAGTGCCCTGCTGGGGGTGACACCTCGGGTGGTGGCCCCGCCACCCTGGGCTTTTTTTATTTTTATTTTTTTAAATTTAGGCAATTTTCGGCACTGCTGGGGTGGAGCCGCAGGGGCGGCCAGCGAGGAGGGGTGTCACCTCCCCTCGTTGGCCGCTCCTGCGGCTCCGCCCCGGCAGCGCCGAAAATAGTCGTCCCCCCTTCCAGCGGCTTTTTTCACCGTTGGCTGGCTTGCGGAGCCAGGGCATGGAGAGGGGTGGGCCAGCGAGGAGGGGTGACCCTCTCCCTGCCCCAACTTGCGCTCTGCCGAGGGAGCCCGGGCGGCGGCTTTGGGTGTCTCTGCGGGCTGCCGCCCAGCAGCCACTGCACGAAGGGGTGCTGCTGCCGGGTGGCGGCTTCGGGAGTCTCATGATGCAGGCACACGCCACGATGCCCCACCCCCGGGGGTGCCTCTTGGCTTCCCGCCCCGGGGCAGCCAAGGGGCTAGAAACGCCCCTGTTCTGCACCACCATGGAGGCCGATGGGATTTGCAGGCCCATCCTATCCACGTTTCCTCGGAAGTCAGTCCTACTCGGCTCAAAGGGACTGCACCCTGCCCCCCCCAAAAAATATTTGTTCTTCGTTTAGCCGATCGCCTCTTTCTGAGGGTCCCCTCCAGGATCCCTTTGCTCACGAGAAAGGCGCTTTTCGCCTGCCTGCCCCCACACAACGCCCTATAAGCAACTCCTGAATTTTGGAAATCCCCGTCTGTGTGTGTGTGAGAGAGAGAGAGAGAGAGAGAGCTTGGAGATGCTTTGCATTTTGGGCACATATGATAGCAACCTTATTATTGGAAACATTCAACATCTCGTTCTTTGGAGATCTTTAAGCGGAGGCTTGACAGCCATCTGTCAGGAATGCTTTGATGGTGTTTCCTGCTTGGCAGGGGGTTGGACTGGATGGCCCTTGGGGTCTCTTCCAACTCTAGGATTCTATGAGTCTATGCTACGAGATGCATCAGGAGAGAGGCGGGTTCAGGTGCCTACCTTTACCATCGAGGGGGGGGCGCGCGAAACAGCTGCACCCCCACCTCCCTTCATTTTGGGGGCGGGGGCGAGACTTCCGCCCGTCACCTGTCCAGCAGCAGCTTCCCTTCCTGCTCTCTTCCCAAGCCCCCAACCCACTGGCATTGCATCCCTCTCCCCCCCCCCCAGAAAAAGGGCGCTGCCTGCACCCTAAGGCGCTTTGCACTCACCCGACAGCTTGCAGGAGGAAGAGCGGGGCGCGGCGGGAAGGGGCGGGCCACTCGGGCTGCTTAAGCCACGCACCCCTACCCTAAGGAAGTGGTTGGGCAGAGGGGAGGGTCAGTATCCAGCATCGCCTGCTCTCTTGCTCCGTAGCTCTAGGCGCTTGCAATCCGTGGCTTTGACCCTCTAGGCAACAAGTCTGCAAATTCAGCTCCGGGGACGCGTCTCTCTTATTTGCATTGCAAGGGCCGTCTGAATGAAAATGAAATGCAAGCCTACTAGGCTACTTTTCTCTTAATGCGCGCGGATGCGCCGTGCATGTAAAACTGCGCGTCGGGGCAGCGACGGCTGCAGCAGAGGAGGACGCGCGGAGCTCGTCCAAGTGGCCAGCGGTTCCCCTGGCCAAGACGTCCAAGCCGCGTGTGAGTGAGGGACGATGGACGACAAGCACCACATTGGTTTGTCACAGAAGCAGTAGTCCTGGGGTTGCCACCCTGGAAGAAGATGGGGGGCCCCCATCTAGGGGTCCCTGGCGGTCGAAAAGGAACCCGAAGTGCTGCGACTAAACGCGTGGAAAGTCCCCCGGGTTTGGGGTGCGGGGAGCAAAAAGACTCCACGGGTGGTTTCAGAAATGGGAGGAGGAGGAGGAGGAAGAGCATGATCCGCGGACAACGACCCCTTCCCCTCCCATTCCCCGCCTTTAAAATGCGGAAAGCAGTGAGGGAATAAAGAGGTAAACATGCTAGGATGGCGGTGAGGGGGGAGGGAAGTGCAAGGGACTCACCCGACCCCCCACCCCGGCCGCAGACCCCCTAAAAAGCTCCTTTCCTAGGACCCACCGGCAGGGGCCCTTCATGCAGAGTCAGGCCATTGGAGAAGAGAGAACAGGAAGGAAGTTCTGGTGGGGACCTTTGTTTCTGGAATCTCCTTCCACGAAGTAGCCAGAGCCTCCCCCCACCCCTTCTATTTAAGTGTAATTTCATAAGTATCATAGAACGGTAGAGTTGGAAGGGAGCCTGAGCATCCCATCTGTCAGGAAAGCTTTGATGGTGTTTCCTGCTTGGCAGGGGGTTGGACTGGATGGCCCTTGGGGTCTCTTCCAACTCTAGGATTCTATTCTATGATTCTATGATCATCTGGTCCAACCTTATATTCAGTTGCCCCTTCTTCTTTGTCGAACCCTCTTAACCGAGGAAGATGGTCTTCCATAAACCCGGTCTTCTTCTTGTTGTTCAGTCGTGTCTGACTCTCTGTCACCCCATGGACCAGAGCACGCCAGGCACCCCTATCCTCCACTGCCTCCCGCAGTTTGGCCAAACTCATGCCAGTCGCTTCGAGAACACTGTCCAACCATCTCATCCTCTGTCGTCCCCTTCTCCTTGTGCCCTCCATCTTTCCCAACATCAGGGTCTTTTCCAGGGAGTCTTCTCTTCTCATGAGGTGGCCAAAGTACTGTACAAAATTATAGAACTACAGAAACGTCAGAGGGATACACAATTAAAATAGGACAGCACTAGTAAACCTCATAAAGGAGGGAGAAAGGTTGTTTTCTGCTGCTCCAGAGAAGCGGACACGGAGCAATGGATTCAAACTACAAGAAAGAAGATTCCACCTAAACATTAGGAAGAACTTCCTGACAGTGAAGAGCTGTTGGACAGTGGAATTTGCTGCCAAGGAGTGTGGTGGAGTCTCCTTCTTTGGAGGTCTTTAAGCGGAGGCTTGACAGCCATCTGTCAGGAATGCTTTGATGGTGTTTCCTGCTTGGCAGGGGGTTGGACTGGATGGCCCTTGTGGTCTCTTCCAACTCTATGATTCTATGATTCTATGCAAGTAGATAAACAGGTACCGCTCCAGCGGGAAGGTAAATGGTGTTTCTGTGCGCTGCTCTGGTTCGCCAGAAGTGGCTTAGTCATGCTGGCCACATGACCCGGAAGCTGTACGCCGGCTCCCTCGGCCAGTAACGCGAGATGAGCGCCGCAACCCCAGAGTCGGACACGACTGGACCTAATGGTCAGGGGTCCCTTTACCTTTTACTAGTCTAGCCATATCCCAAGCTTCTCCTCTCGTAGGTTTTTTCCGTCTGATTGGAAAAACGTTGGTGTTAAATGTTCAGGAAAAAGCCAGGAGCCCAAGACAGTATAAGTTCCTCAACTACCTTTATTCAACATTTGTCCAGTGACAACAGCTCGCTCCTAGAAAAACAAGAAGGGAACATGCAGGACAGTTGACAGTACCTGCGCTTTCTTGCCATTAGAATGTTCATCTACCTGCGCTTATACGATTGGCTAGAACGCGCCTGGCAACATAAAGTGTATTGAACCCAATACATAACAGTTGGAAAGGTGTAAATCCATCACTGGAGTGATTTTATATGAATTTCTAAACGTGTTCCCATGGAGCCAATACATAGATGCATTTATCAGTGAACAGTTACAGGTAAAACAAAATAAAAAAAAATTTAAATCCTTCCAGTAGCGCCTTAGAGACCAACTAAGTTTGTTCTTGGTCAAAACAAAATAAAATGAAAAATTCTTTCCAGTAGCACCTTAGAGACCAACTAAGTTTGTTCTTGGTATGAGCTTTCGTGTGCATGCACACTTCTTCAGATACAGGTAGGTAGCCGTGTTGGTCTGCCATAGTCAAAACAAAATAAAAAATAAAAAGAATTCCTTCCAGTAGAACCTTAGAGCAAACTTAGAACAAACTTAGTTGGGCTCTAAGGTGCTGCTGGAATGAATTTTTTTTATTTTTTATTTTGTTTTATCAGTGAACACAGTTACATTTGAGAATGTGCAGCTGAGACTCTCTGTCTTTGTCTCATTTACAGGTGGGTAGCCGTGTTGGTCTGCCATAGTCGAAACAAAATAGAAAATTCTTTCCAGTAGCACCTTAGAGACCAACTGAGTTTGTTCTTGGTATGAGCTTCCGTGTGCATGCACACTTCCCCATACTCCCTCACTATATTTAAGGATCTGGTGACTTCTGTTTCAGTGTATCTGAAGAAGTGTGCATGCACACGAAAGCTCATACCAAGAACAAACTCAGTTGGTCTCTAAGGTGCTACTGGAAAGAATTTTCTATTTTGTTTTGTCTCATTGTGCGCTGTAAATAAAACACACTCTATTTACAGGCAAAATATTTAAATAGCTACCTTTCTACCAGCAGGATATGGGCGGGGGGGGGGTTATGGTCGGGAAAAGGCTAAAGGGACACTGGGCTCCATGAAGGGGTGGGGAGGGGAGCCCCTTCCCACTATATTTCTAGGTCTCTGCTTGCAGGGAGAGCAGGGGGCAATCTCCTGTCCCTGTTCCTCCCCCTGGGTCAATGAACTCGCTTCCTAGAGAGGCAGGAAGTGACGGGGGAGGGCGAGGGGGGGGGAGAGGCAATGTTGGAGGGGTGGGGTCTCCATGCACATCCCCGGAAGAGAAGGAGGCCTGCGAAGGAGAAGGAAAAAGGTGCAACATTTTTTGGGGGGGGGGTTGATTCGGGATGCAGGGAGAGAGAATAATTTGATTTGCCTCCCCCTGAATCTACAAACAGGGCAGCAGGGAGTGGGGAAGGATGGGGGGGGAATGAAAGCAAGAAAGGTCTCCCCCCCCCTTTCCCTCTGGGAACCAGGAGTGGCAATCTGCAGTTGGATGCAAGGTGGGGTTTGGGGGGGGGGTGGAGGGGCCCCCTTCTCCAAACAAGGTTTGCATTGAAGGATGAACCCCCGACCCCTGATCTGCAGCCCCCTGCCTCAGTCGGGATCATGAAAGCATAGGAACCAACTCATAGGGTCCCATGCCCCCCCCAGGATATTTGGGGAGGCTGCCCCCCCAATATTTTATTAAAGTTGGCATCCCTGTATGGGGGTGGGGAGAGATATGGAGGGTGGGAGGGAGTCTGCCTTGGTGCAGGGGAAACTGCCTTATATAGGGGGGGTGTTGCTGTGTGACTTTTTTATCCCCAGAGCTTGAGAACAGAGTCATGTCTGGATTGGGAGAGAAGGAGGAGATTTTGAATTGGGGGGGGGTGAGAGATGGACAATGTCAAGGGAAATCGGCCTCCGGAGCTTCCTTAGTAAGAAAGTAGGCTAATATAATAATAATAATAATAATAATAATAATAATACTTTTTTATTTCTACATCGCCCATCTGCCTGGGTTTCCCCAGACACTCTGGGCGGCTTCCAACAAAAGATTAAAAATACATTAAAACATCTGATCTGCCGCCCCCTGCCTCAGTCGGCGGGATCATGAAAGCATGGGAGCCAACTCAAAAGGGGCCCGAGGGGTCTGATGGATTAATCCATATATCCGTACTTATATTCATATGTATGAATTTATGGGGAATTAAAGGCTGACCACGGAACTCCGATACCAGAGGGAAAACGGACTATGAGAATGGAAGAAATATTTAGGTATTTGTTAAAATGTGTTGTTTTTTTATATATTTGAAATTGGAATCAGAAGAAATATAGGCCACAGCATAACAAAGTTAAGTGAAGAGAGGATAAAAGAGGTTGAGATGTGTAATTTGATGTTTTATTTGATAAAAATAAGATTTTAGATTCAAGATATGTTGATAAGAATAAGATTTAAGGTTTAAGATATATTGATTATAACTGTAAGATTAAGATTAGATGTAAGAAAGTAGATTTTACAATGTTACAAAGTTACTAAAGAAGATTAGAAATGAACGCAAAAGAGAGGATGTGAGGAAGTCCCAAGTTTAGGATTATAAAGAAGATTAGGATGAGGAATTAATTGTTTTGTTTGTGTGTATTTTGTGTAGTTTGTGTAGTGTTTGTATTTTGTGTATTTTTATTTTGAAAATCCAATAAATTCTTATTTTAAAAAAATAATTAAAAAAATAATCCATATATCCGGACTCACAACTGCTAGGAATAACAGTTACCAAGTAAGCTCCTCCCCCTCTCTCTCCACTGAGTCAGGAGATTGACAGAAAGGGAGGGATGATGAAAATGCTAACAGGGTCTCCCCCTCCCCATAAGATATTTGGAAGAGCTGCCCCAAATATTTTGTTAAATTGGCATCCCTGCATGTGAGGGGGGAGAGATATGGAGGGTGGGAGGGAGTCTGCTTTGGTGCAGGGGAAGAAGCTGGAGAACAGAGTCTCCTCTGGATTGGGAGAGAGGGAGGAGATTTCAAATTTGGGGGGTAAGAGCTGGACAATGTCAAGGGAAATCGGCCTCTGGAGCTTCCTTAGTAGTAGCAGCAGCAGCAGCAATATGTATGTATGTATGTATGTCGGTTCCCTCAATGCGAGAAGCAAAACTACAGGGAACCAGGCAGAGGGCCTTCTCGGTAGTGGCGCCCGCCCTGTGGAACGCCCTCCCATCAGAAGTCAAGGGAATAAACAACTACCTGACATTCAGAAAATACCTGAAGGCAGCCCTGTTTAGGGAAGTTTTTAAACTGTGATATTTTAAATGTATTTTAATGTTTGGTGGAAGCCGCCCAGAGTGGCTGGGGAGACCCAGCCAGATGGGCGGGGTACAAATAATAAATTATTATTATTATTATTATTATTATTATTATATACATACCCCACCCATCTGCCTGGGTTTCCCCAGCCACTCTGGATGGCTTCCAACAAAAGATTAAAAATATATTAAAACATCAGTCATTAAAAACTCCCCTAAACAGGGAAAGAGGCTGATATGTGAGGGGAGCAAAAGGAAACAAGAATTTACTTCTTGGGAAGGGGGAGACCCCCCCCCCAGCTCCCCTTTCAGAAATCCTAGTCTGGCCGGCTGAGGTTGCTTTGGCAGAAAGGAAAGAGCCTTGTTGGGTTTCCCATGTTGGTGGGTGCAGTTGGGGAGGGTTTGCTGTGTGCTGCTTTTGTGCCCCAAAACCTTAGGGAAGAAGTGCATTTTCGATTTCCTGATGCTTGAAAAAGCACCTTGTCAGTTTCCCTCCTGTTGGCAAGGGAAATGGGCTCATGGATGGCAGAGTTTGAAACTGATCAAGGTCTCAGGAGCACTTTAAAAAGCTTCAAGGCAAAGACTGGAGTAATTAAATAAATGCCCCTCCCCAATTGGACTTGGGAGAAAAGTGAGGGGGGGTTCAGTTTTTGATGCTGCTTGTTTCCAAAAAGTGGCTTCTCCAGATATCCTTTTGGGACTTTTTCGGAAAGAAGATTCAAAGCACCCAGGGGTGGGAGATCTGGCCTGTCTTGCAGGATTGGCCTAGTGCATAGGTGCTGAGGGACTTTCTCTGCTAGTGCTGCCAGCCTCACTCCTGCCTGGCCTCATCCCCATCTATGTTGCCAGGAGGGTCTTATAACACTACAGGTCATGGGTCGGTAAACTAAGGCCCGCGGGCCGGATAAGTTGGCAAACTAAGGCCCAAGGACCCTGCCTGAGGAACCTGCCGCCTGCTCAGTCCGTCTCCACACTAAACCAGCGTGGCGGCGCACTGGCATGCGGGGACTGACTTCCGCAACAGGCATGCTGGCGGCTTCTGATTGGCTCCAGGAAGCTCCCGCAGTCAATACGAAGCCGCGGACACTTCTAGGTGGGCAGCAACAATGGCCAATGCAAATCCACGCCGGATTTCCTCAGCATGCGTGCTCCGGGGCTTTGGATTGGCCAGCGTCACGACCCTGGAGGGTGAGAGAAAGAGAGAGAGGACTTGAGGGCCAATATAGCCCCTGGGACTGGGGTTCCGCAGACTGCAGTTTGGGAGCTGGGCTTACACCTGGGAGACCTGATTATTTCTCACTATAGCTGATCTAAAGCCCACCACCTGGGCAATGCTCACACAAGAACCCTGTAAGGTGGGCCAGGATGACAGCCAATTTAGTGTTTGGAACAGGGGTTGAAGGGGGATGACTTTAGGGGCAATTTAACCCCTAGGTCTGATGTTCCCCACCCTGCAGTTCGGGTGCTGGGCTTACACCAGGGAGACCCAGTCTTACATCACAATGCTCCGGAGGGATACCCTGTGGCCATTTTCGACCCCCTGATTATTTTTCATTCCGTCCTTCCTCACAGTGTTGTTGTTTAGTCGTTCAGTCGTGTCCGACTCTTCGTGACCCCATGGACCAGAGCACTCCAAGCACTCCTGTCTTCCACTGCCTCCCGCAGTTTGGTCAGACTCAGGTTGGTAGCTTCGAGAACACTGTCCAACCATCTCGTCCTCTGTCATCCCTTCTCCTTGTTCCCTCAATCCTTCTCAACATCCGGGTCTTTTCCAGGGAGTCCTGCTGTGTTGCTCAGCAGCTACTAAAACAAAGGGAATGAGTTCTTAATATCTCAAATCAGTGTTTTAATGTATCAAAATGGTAAACAATTCCAAATTTGGGGTGCATGGTACATTTTTTACTAGCAATTTCATATATTTTTTCATAATATGTGGATAATATATGGATTTTGCATTTGTAACTAGAATTTATATTAGTTTATTAGTATCGGTATTTCTAATTTGTAAAAGATATGCTATCTTTGTAAATGTCTCCCACTCTAAATAAATCGGCCTTTCAATGAGCTGCTCTCAGACCTCCAGGTATAGGGCGGTATATAAATTCAATCAATAATAATAATAATAATAATAATAATTTCTGCATTGTTCTCCATAAAGAGCTGTTCCCTGCTTTGAAGTGCTTCGTGGCAACAGCTGAGAGAGTCCCAGAAGTGGCCCAGTTCACGCCTCCTCTTCCTCTTCCTACTCCTCTGTCTTTTGTACTGGCAACGCAATGGCCTGCGAGACCCCCTCTGAACGGTCTCTTCTCAGAGGTGTAGTAGAAAGAGGAGCCAGGCAACTGCTTCAGGTAGGGAAAGAGCAACGGGAGCAGGGAGGAGGGAAGAGACACAGATGGGACAACCCAGCTTCCTTCTTTGTTGAGTGGGGATGATGCGGATCTAAGAGAAGCTCTGTCTTCTTCTTCTTCTTCTTTTTCTTCTTCTTCTTCTTCTTCTTCTTCTTCCAGGCCCTCTTGAACCTTTGAGGAGGTGGCTGTGTTTTTCACAGAGGAGGAGTGGGCTCTGCTGGATCCTGGCCAAAGAGCTCTGCACAAGGAAGTCATGGAGGAGAATTATGAGATGGTGGCCTCTCTAGGTAAGGGTACATTCCCCCCCCCGCCTTGGCTGTTAGACATTGAAAGAGTCAATCTGCTGTTTGAGCCATTTATTCATGTTGTGTCTTCTTCTTTGGCTAACCCTTCTATGTTTTCCACGAACACGGTCTTAACGGTACATTCGTAAGTGACTGCGGAGTCCAATTCTGGGTCCACAAATCCTTCTATGTTGTGGACATAGTTTTCTGGGCTGGTTATTCCCTTCCATCCTGAGTTTGTGTTTCTTCAGGTTGTAGTTTATAGCTGCGCCGTACTTTTGTCCATGCAGTGGTACCTCTGGTTACGTACTTAATTCGTTCCGGAGGTCCGTACTTAACCTGAAACTGTTCTTAACCTGAAGCACCACTTTAGCTAATGGGGCCTCCCGCTGCCGCTGTGCCGCCAGAGCACGATTTCTCTTCTTATCCTGAAGCAAAGTTCTTGTAGGGTTTTCAATTATTGCTCATGAGTAACCAGTCTGACGCTGTGGATTCTAAAACTAGGTTTCTTTATTGTGCAGATATATACAGTGCAGCTCCAAAAGTATGTCTAACTCATCCTGCAGCAGATTCCTGGAATGGCCCCTTCCAGTTCTTTGCCCAGCATAAAAGCCGTGGGATGCGGAACCCCCGCCTTCCCCCTCTGCGTCCTTCTCCCCCTGCACAAGTGGGGAGACGGAAGAGGTGTCTCACCTCCAGTCGCTGCTTGGTGCGAGGGCTCTCCTTCCCTATCAGAGCCCTGACTCCTACTTCCCCCTCCCGTCTCTCCCTCCCCACTAGAGGGATCACTACCTTCCTCAATGGATGAAGATGAATTGCTAAGCAGTTGGGGCGGGGGCTCGCGGTAGTGAGAAAGCCCTGGCAACCCTTTTCTTTGAGGTGAGGGCAGCTCCCTGACAGTTCTTAACCTGAAGCATTATTTCTGGGTTAGCGGAGTATGTAACCTGAAGCGTATGTAACCTGAGGTACCACTGTAGGTAACTCTTCAGAAGCTGATATTGTGGTATGAAGTACCCCCAAAAACCTACAAAAAGAAAATCTACAAAGATAATCACAGGCTAATAATGGTGGCATGAGGTTTCCTGGTCAACGTCATTTATTAGCTTTTGATGGGCCATCAGATACTTTGCTGTCTTTGTTTCACAAGGTTAATATTTTTGAATGTTTTTACAGTCACATATGACATAAACCACTTCTGTTTTACTTATTCCACATAACAGAGACTCTAATACTCAAGTCTGAGCTCACCTCGCTTGGAACAGAAACATACAGGGATGTTGTCCTGGACCAATTGAGAGGTACATACTTCCACTTTACTCTGAGACAGTACCTTTTATGACTCCTTTCTGTGTGTTGGAATATAAAAAGAGCCCTTTTGGGTCAGAACAAGGGCCCATCTTTTCCAGCATCCTGGTGCAGGTATGGTGATGTGTACAGTTGGTTAGAATGTAGCAGCAAGATATTACAGATCAGGAAGAAAGAAAAATGAATACAGAGGCGTGGCATTTTCACTGGGGCGGAGAGGTGCTGCACCACATTCCATCATCCCTGGCCATCTTTGCTTGGGTGGATGGTACTTAGAGTCCAACCACATCTGGAGGGCCATAGATGCCTCACCTTAGCATAGAAGGTGCTCGGTGTTACATGGGAGTTGAAGGTAGAACTGGATACTAAAGGTTCTTGAGCATATTTTCAGATTTACCTTCCTTTCCTAAAAATGTAGTACAGTGGTACCTCGGGTTAAGAACTTAAATCGTTCTGGAGATCCGTTCTTAACCTGAAACTGTTCTTAACCGGAAGCACCACTTTAGCTAATGCAGCCTCCCACTGCCGCTGCACCGCCAGAGCACTATTTCTGTTCTTATCCTGAAGCAAAGTTCTTGACCTGAAGCGTTACTTCTGGGTTAGTGGAGTATGTAACCTGAAGCGTATGTAACCTGAGCTACCACTGTATATAGCAGATTGGTCTTGCTGTGTGTTAATTTCTCTTGTTCTCTTCCTTCAATACCTAACAATATTTTCTTTCCCCCGACTTTTAACCAGGTGATGGAGGAGGCAATCAGAATATTGAAGGGCCATCTGCAAAGTTCTTCAGTGTGAGTGAACACCTAAGTATACGTTTACCAACTAACACAGGGGATAAACCTTTTAAATGTATGGAATGCGGAAAGAGCTTCAGTCAGAGTGCAAGCCTTACTAGACATCAACAGATTCACACAGGGGAGAAACCATTTAAATGCATGGAGTGTGGAAAGAACTTCAGACGGTATTCAAACCTTACTAGACATCAACAGACTCACTCGGGGGAGAAACCCTTTAAATGCATGGAGTGCGGAAAAAGTTTCGCTTATACTTACAGCCTTAGAAATCATCAGATAACTCACAAACGGGAGAAACCATATAAATGTATGGATTGTGGAAAGGGTTTCAGTAATAGTAGAAATCTTAGAAGACATCTACGAACTCATAGCGGGGAGAAAGCCTTTAAATGTATGGATTGTGGAAAGAACTTCACTGGGATTGGAGTGCTTAGAAATCATCAACGGACTCACACAGGGGAGAAACCATATAAATGTTTAGAGTGTGGAAAGAGCTTCAGACAATGTTCACACCTTACTATACATCTAAGAACTCACACAGGGGAGAAACCTTTTAAATGTATGGAGTGCGGAAAGAGCTTCAGTGAAAATGGAAAACTTACTATACATCAACGGACTCACACAGGGGAGAAACCTTTTAAATGTATGGAGTGCGGAAAGAGCTTCAGTGAAAATGGAAAACTTACTATACATCAACGGACTCACACAGGGGAGAAACCTTTTAAATGTATGGAATGCGGAAAGAGCTTCATTGAAAATAGAAACCTTACCGTACATAAACAAATTCACACAGGGAACAAACCATTTAGATGTATGGAGTGTGGAAAGAGCTTCAGTCACAATGGAAACCTGACTATACATCAACGAACTCACACTGGGGAGAAACCCTTTAAATGTATGGATTGTGGAAAGAGCTTCACTGGGATTGGAGTGCTTAGAAATCATCAACGGACTCACACGGGGGAGAAACCATATCAATGTTTGGAGTGTGGAAAGAGCTTCAGACAATGTTCACACCTTACTATACACCTACGAACTCACACAGGGGAGAAACCTTTTAAATGTATGGAGTGTGGAAAGGGCTTCAGTGAAAATGGAAAACTTACTATACATCAAAGGACTCACACTGGGGAGAAACCATATAAATGTTTGGAGTGTGGAAAGAGCTTCAGTGAAAATGGAAGTCTTACGGTACATCAACGAATACACAACAGGGATAAACTATTTAAATGTATTTCTGGGATGTGTTTCAGTCAGAGTGGAGCTTTTGCAACACATCAACAAACTCAAACACTGGAGAAACCATTTAAATGTATGGAGTGTGGGAAGGGCTTCAGTCACAATGGTATACTTACTGTTCATCTACGAACTCACACAGGGGAGAAACCCTTTAAATGTATGGAGTGCGGAAAGAGCTTCAGTCACAATGGAACACTTTCTGGACATCAACGGACTCACACAGGGGAGAAACCCTTTAAATGTATGGAATGTGGAAAAAGCTTCAGTCAGAATGCAACACTTACTAGACATCGACGAACTCACACAGGGGAGAAACCCTTTAAATGTATGGAGTGTGAAAAGAGCTTCAGTCAGAATGCACACCTTACTATACATCAACGAATTCACACAGGGGAGAAACCATTTAGATGTATAGAGTGTGGGAAGGGTTTCATTGAGAGTAGAGCTCTTTCAAAACATCAACGAATTCACACAGGGGAGAAACCATTTAGATGTATAGAGTGTGGGAAGAGTTTCATTGAGAGTAGAGCTCTTAGAAATCACCAACGAACTCACATGGGAAAAACCATTTAAATGGTATCATGTTGATTATGCTGTTTTAAATGTATATTTTATATTTTACTTCACTTAGGAATGTTTTTATAAATGTTTTAAGATCATTATTTTGGGTTAACTTTGTGTTAAGTACGTCTTCTGTAGTTGACCTGCTTTTGAAATCTTTAACATAATATTTTCGTTTCCTGTTAATAACAATGTCTGGAGGTGTTAGAAAACATCAGCAAGCTCACAGAGAAGTAACTGTTTAAATGAAAGTGTTGAATCTATTTCAATTATAATGGAGTTATTAATAAGCACCTACTGTTACGGGAGGGACGCGGGTGGCGCTGTGGGTTAAACCAAAGAGCCTAGGGCTTGCTGATCAGAAGTTTGGTGGTTTGATTTCCCGTGACGGGGCGAGCTCCTGTTGCTCGTTCACAGCTCCTGCCCACCTAGCAGTTTGAAAGCACGTCAAAGAGCAAGTAGATAAATAGGTACCGCTCCGGTGGGAAGGTAAATGGCGTTTCCATGTGCTGCTCTGGTTCGCCAGAAGCGGCTTTTTCATGCTGGCCACATGACCTGGAAGCTGTATGCCGGCTCCTTGGCCAGTAACATGAGATGAGCGCCGCAACACCAGAGTCGGACACGACTGGACCTAATGGTCAGGCGTCCCTTTACCTTTACCTTACTGTTACGGGGGACAACCCATTTAGATGTATGGAGTGTGCCATGTTCCCCCCCCCCCAGAGTTCACTTTGTCCCTCATATCAGCAAACTCAGATAGGGAAATATCAATTGCATGGAGTATATTTGATGTTCTGGTGTTTGTATGGTATGTTGTACATATATGTATTAAAGCAATGAAGGTAATGTCTCATAATAGTAAGTATAATGAAAGATACAATGTACTGTTAGGGATGTGCAGAATGTGACTCTCAAGGGCTCATTGAGAGTGAACATGTGCTGAGAGTCCATTGATATTTGGTCTTTGGCAGAGAGAATTGGGAATCAAGAGTTGGGAAAAGTGGAGCACAACAGTGATGTTTAGGAAGCAGGATTGGGCATATGTGGTGGCATTGTGAAGAAATTGAAAAAAAAAATAGGAATAAAGTCTTTGAAGGAATTAAAAAAATCTTAAAATATAATATAAGAAAAAATCCGGAACTATTTTTATTAGGGATAATGGATGAACAAATAAACAAACAGGACGAGAAATTATTTTTATACATGATTGCTCCGGCGAGAATCCTGATTGCCATGTAATGGAAAAAGAAAGAAATACCAAAAATTGAAGAATGGCAGGAAAAAATATTTAGTTTTATATATCTAGCTAAATTAACAGATTCAATCAGGGGATGCAGCAACCAAAAATTTCAAAAAAATTGGGGAAAATTCAGAGATTATTTGAAAAAACAATGCCCCAAATTGAAGTCGTGGATGCATTTCTAAATATTCTGTACTGAGAATAATTAAGTAGTAGTAATAATAGTTGGAAGAGAGAATATGGATATAAGAATTATTACAGTAGCAAAGATAGAAGATGTAATAACCTGAGAGGACGGCAAGCAGAAGTCAGTGCTTAGGATTGGAGGAAATAAGTGCGGAAAGACTTACAAGAGAGATGTAGGAGAGTCGACATAAAACGTAGAAGGAGTGAGATCGTGGATATAGGTCAAAAATTGTTTATATATGTTTGAATTTATTTGTAAGCTATGCTTTGATTGATTTTTGATGTGTTTATAGATTTGTATGTCTTGTTTTTTTAATTTCATGTTCAATAAAGAAATTATTTTTAAAAATGAAAAAAAGGAAGCAGGATTGGCTCTGGAATCCTAGAACTATAGAGTTGAAAGGGACTCCAAGGGTCAAGTCCAACTCCTTGTTATAAGAACAGCAGCTTAAATCACATTTTTTATAGTTGCAATAAAGGAACAATGAAAACACAGAAATATTGGAAAGTAATGTTTAAAGCATCCTCTGTTGTTTATATTTTAAGCGTTCATTGCTTCACAATACCTTCTCATTCATGGCTACATTAACAGCATAGTAGATAAAATCCCTGGTGGCAGCCGGAATAAAGGAGGTGCTGAGAGGAACAACCAGTATGGGGAGGGAAGGTGGCACAGGGAAATGTGGGCATTGCCAGTGGTTTCAGGAGAGCCATTTCCCTGCAGAGAGAGGTGTTGTGTATTAAGCAGTAACACAGTCAAGGTGTTTAATATAGAGTATTGTGTTGTATTACAGACCTTCTTTGAATGTACAAGTTACAGCGGGAACGGCAATCATTTGCTGGTTCAGGGAGCAGGATTTGGATCCTCTGCCGGATTGGTTTCCATGGGAGGGAATCCGTGCCATTGGTTCCCGTCAAAATGTATCTTCTCCCTACTAGATGACTATTATTATATAAACCCCAGTGTTTTCTCCATTCCTTGCTGGCTCTTCCCTGTTTCCGAATTAAAGAGATGTTGTACCTGATTCTTGCCTCCAGTTATTAACGACACAACAAGAGAAATGTCTGTACGCCTGTAATTGGCCCGTCTTCAAGAAATCTGTAGAAACAGCAGGCAATATAGGAGGCTGGGTTGATTTCTTCGCTTCAAAGAGGATCTTGAAATGCAAACCTGTGTTTAGAGGAGGGGGAGACAACCCCCCCCCCTTGCAATTGGATTCCCTGGATCAACCAGCCCCACACTGCAGATCCCCAGAGGTACAGTGTAGGGAGGGGAGACTTTTCATGTCTTCATCTCATCTCCCCTCCCAACCAAATCTCCCTTCCCTTCTGGTGGTTGAATGTTGTGCAACCTTACACCCCCCGCCTCTTTATCATTGCACCCAGAGAGCCCCCCCCCGTGTCTCCCACCCCCCTTTTGGCTCCCTGCTGTGGGGAGAAGACCACTGTGAAGTATTAATATCTGCAGCAGAAATTCTCTCTTCAGCAGAGACTCTTTGCCTCTTAGGGGCGGGTGAGGAGGTCTCCCCCCCCCCTCCAATTTCCAGTAACTCAGTGGATTTATAATAAAAACTATAAATAAAACGTGCTCTATTTACAAACAAAGCATTTAAATATCTACCTTTCTACTGGCAGGACAAGGGTCGGAAAAAATTGAGGGACACTGGGCTCCATGATCCTGTGGGGGGGGGGGAGTCCCTTCCCACTATATTTCTAGGTCTCTGCTTGCAGGGAGAGGGAATGTCCTCCCCCCCTCCCCCTGGGTCAATGAACTCGCTTCCGAGAGAGGCAGGAAGTGACGGGGGGGAGAGGGAATGTTGGAGGGGTGGGGTCTCCATGCACATCCCCCGAAGAGAAGGAGGCCTGCAAAGGAAGAGGGAAAAGGTGCAACATGGTTTTTTTTGGGGGGGGGAGATTTGGGGTGCAGGGAAGGGGGGATTTGCTTTCCCTCCCCCTGAATCTACAAACAGGGCAGCAGGGAGTGGGTAAGGATGGGGGGGTGAAAGCAAGGAAGGGCTCCCCCCTCTTTCCCTCTGGGATCCAGGAGAGGCAATCTGCAAGCGGCTGCAAGGAGGGGGGGGCTCCTCTCCCCCAAACAAGGTTTGCATTGCGGATGAACCCCAGAACCGTGATCAGCCGCCCCCTGCCTCAGTCGGGATCATGAAAGCATGGAGCCAATTTAGGGGCGAGGGGTCTTCTCCCCCCATAAGGTATTTGGAACAGCTGCCCCCAGTATTTTATTAAAGTTGGCATCCCTGTATGGGAAGCAGCTGGAGAACAGAAACTCCTCTGGATTGGGGGAGAGGGAGGAGATTTCGAGTTGGGGTGTGTGTGAGAGTTGGACAGTGTTAAGGGAAATCGGCCTCCGGAGCTTCATTAGTAGCAGTAGTAGTAATTATTATTATTACTGTATTATTTCTTTCGTATTTATTTATTTATTTCTACCCCACCCATCTACCGGGTTTCCCCAGCCACTCTGGTGGCTTCCAACAAAAGATTAAAAATACATTAAAACATCAGTCATTAAAAACTTCCCTAAACAGGGAAAGAGGCTGATGTGAGAAGGAAGCAAAAGGAAACAAGAAATTGCTACTTGGGAAGGGGATGGCCCCCCTCCCCTTTCAGAAATCCTAGTCTGGTTGGCTGAGGTTGCTTTGGCACAAAGGAAAGAGCCTTGTTGGGTTTCCCATGTTGGGGGGTGCAGTTGGGGAGGGTTTGCTGTGTTGCTTTTGTGACCCCAAACATTAGGGAAGAAGTGCATTTTCAATTTCTTGAAACATGAAAAAGCACCTCTTGAGTTTTCCTCCTGCTTGGCAAGGGAAATGGGCCCATGGATGGCAGGATTTGAAAGTGATCAAGGTCTCAGGAGCACTTTAAAAAGCTTCAAGGCAAAGACTGGAGGAATTAAATAAATGCCCCCTCCCCAACTGGACCCCCTTCAACCCCTGTTCCAAAAAGAGGCTTCTCCAGATATCCTCTTGGGACTTTGTTGGAAAGAAGATTCAGAGCACCCAAGGGTGGGAGATCTGGCCTGTCTTGCAGGATTGGCCCAGCGCAGAGGTGCTGAGGGACTTTCTCTGCTGGTGCTGCCAGCCTCACTCCTGCCTGGCCCCGTCCCCATCCAGGTTGCCAGGAGGGCCTTATAACACTACAGGTCATGGGTCGGCAAACTAAGGCCCAAGGACCCTGCCTGAGGAACCTGCCACCCGCTCGGTCCGTCTCCATGCTAAACCAGCCTGACTGACTCCCGCAACGGGTGTGCTGGCAGCTTCTGATTGGCTCTAAAAGCTCCCGCAAACAATACAAAGCCACATTCGCCTCTGGGCGGTCGTCAACGCTGGCTAATCCAAAGCCGTGCCGGATTTCCTCAGCGTACGTATCTTTGAATTCGCCAGTGTCATGGCCATGGATGGAGAGGCTGGCGGGCGCATCGCGGGGTTTCGCCCGGAGGGTGAGAGAGAGGTCTTGAGGGCCAATTTAGCCCCTGGGACTGAGGTCTCGCAGCCTGCAGTTCAGGTGCTGGGCGTCCACCAGCGAGACCCAGTCTCACATCCCTATGCTCAGGAGTGGTGCCCGGTGGCCAGTTTGGACCCTCTGATTATTTCACATCCCATCCTTCCTCACAGCGTTGTTGCTGTTTAGTCGTTTAGTCATGTCCGACTCTTCGTGACGCCATGGACCAGAGCACGCCACGCACTCCTGTCTTTCACTGCCTCCTGCAGTTTGGTCAGACTCATGTTGGTAGCTTTGAGAACACTGTCCAACCATCTCGTCCTTGGTTGCCCCCTTCTCCTTGTGCCCTCCATTTTCCCAACATTAGGGTCTTTTCCAGGGAGTCCTGCTGAGTTGCTGAACAGCTACTAAAACAAAGGGAATGAGTTCTTAATATCTCAAATCAGTAGTTTAATTTATCAAACTATTTCATATATCTTTCATAATATGTGGATAATATATGGATTTTGCATTTGCAATTAATAATTTATATTAGTTTATTAGTATCGGTATTTCTAATCTGTAAAAGATATGCTATCTTTGTAAATGTCTCCCACTCTAAATAAATCTGCCTTTCAATGAGCCGCTCTCCGACCTCCAGGTATATAAATTCAATCAACAACAACAACAACAATTTATGCATTGTTCTCCTTAAAGAGCTGTTCCCTGCTTTGAAGTGCTTCGTGGCAACAGCTCAGAAAGTCCCAGAAGTGGCCCAGTTTACTCCACCTCCTCCTCTGTCCTTTCCACTGGCAATGCAATGGCCTGCGAGACACCCTCTGAATGGTCTCTTCTCAGAGGTGGAGTAGAAAGAGGAGCCAGGCAGCTTCCTCAGGTAGCGAAAGAGCAACAGGAGCAGGGAGGAGGGAAGAGGCACAGGTGGGACAACCCAGCTTCCCTCTTTGTTGAGTGGGGATGATGGGGAACTTAGAGAAGCTCTGTTTTCTTCTTCTTCTTCTTCTTCTTCTTCTTCTTCTTCTTCCAGGCCCTCTTGACCTTTGAGGAGGTGGCTGTGTTTTTCACGGAGGAGGAGTGGGCTCTGCTGGATCCAGGCCAAAGAGCTCTGCACAAGGAAGTCATGGAGGAGAATTATGAGATGGTGGCCTCTCTAGGTAAGGATGCATTTTTATTCCTCTTGGCTGTTAAACGTTGGAGGTGGTACATTCGTAAGTGACTGTAGATTCGAATTCTGGATCCACAAATCCTTCTATGTTGGAGACATAGTTTTCTGGGCTGGTTTTGCCCTTTCGTCCTGAGTTTGTGTTTCTTCAGGTTGTAGTTTATAGCAGCGATGTACTTTTGTCCGTAGGTAACTCTTCTTAAGCTGATACTGTGGTATGAAGTACCCCCAAAAACCTACAAAGCTTTTTTTGGGGCATCAGATAACTTTGATCTCTTTATTTCACAAGATTAAAATCATAACAAATAAAACATCATCAAACATTGTCAAACATAATTGCATACATACATTACATTTATACCATCAAACATCTTGCATACACACATTTATTCTCACCTATCTTACAACACTTCATGTCATTCATTCTCAAAACTTCCAATTATCCTTTTTGTGTTTCTTGTTTTATTTATTTAACATAACGTACAGTTGTAGTTCCCTTTCTTTGCTCTTATTTTCTTCTCATACTCTCCATTTAATTACTAAGATTCAATCTAGGTCTGCTTCTAGGATTCCATTTAAACCACTTTCCATTAGGTATTCTTTAAATATCCTCCATTCTCTCCAAACTCCTGGATCATCTGTCCTCTTATTTTACCCGTTGTTTTGGCTAACCGTAAGTATTCTATCATTAGATTTTGCCAATCGGCTACAGTTGGTACAACCTTACTTTTCCAATTCCTAGCCACTAGCATTCTCGCTGCTGTGGTGCCATACATACATAATACTCTTTTTTCCTTTTTAATTTCCTCTGGCAGAATACTTAGCAGGAACATTTCTGGTCTTGTTTTGAACGTAATTTTTGTCAATTTTTTAAGTTCCTTGTAGATCTGGTTGCAATAGTTATTTATTGCTAGACAAGTCCACCACATATGTTTATAAGACCCATTTTCGTTTCCACACCTCCAACACAATGGGGATCCATTTCTATACATTTTTACTATTTTTTCTGGGGTCAGGTGCCACCTATACATCATTTTTAATATGCTCTCTTAGATTGTAGCAGGCGGTAAATTTTATGTCCACCTGCCACAGTCTTTCCCACTGTTCCATTAATATATTATATCCAAAATCCTGGGCCCACCTCACCATCACAGATTTTACCTCCTCCTCTTTTAGATCCCATTCTAACAATAATGGGGCATCAGAAACTTTGATGTCTTTGTTTCACAAGATTAATATTTTTGAATATTTTTACAGTCACATATGACGTAAACCACGTCCGTTTTATTTATTCCACATTTCAGAGACTCTGATACACAAGTCTGAGCTCATCTCCTCACTTAGAACAGAAAAATACAGGGATGTTGTCCTGGACCAATTGAGAGGTACATACTTACACTTTGCTCTGAGACTGTACCTTTGTATGTCTCCTTTCAGTGTGTAGGGATATAAAAACAGCCCTTTTGGATCAGAACGAGGGCCCATCTTTTCTAGCATCCTGGTGCAGGTTTAGGTGATGTGTACAGTTGGTTGGAATGTAGCAGCAAGATATTACAGATGAGGGAAGAAGGAGAAAAATGAATCCAGAGTTGTGGCATTTTCACTGGGGGGGGGGAAGTGGAGAAAGTGTGTCCCTCCAGATTTGGCTGCACTAAAACTTCCATCATCCCTGGCCACCTTTGCTTGAGTTGATGGTACTTAG
>OFHU01001454.1:0-42071 GCA_900245905.1 Lacerta viridis
ATTATTAATATTTTTTAAATAAATAGAATAAGCATTTAGCATCTTGCTAAATATGTTGAAATGTTTGATCCAAAACCTGCACTTGAGGTTCAGCCTTCGCATCCTGCTTTCCTAATGGGAGGGTGATTTTACTGGTTTGATCCCTTTGGGCTTTCGTGTTATGCCATTTTCTCTGGTTCTCCTCCGGTGATGCATTGGTGGGAAATAATCATTACAATGCATGCTGTGCTTCTAATCTTTTCTGTTGCTGCTGCCAGTTACTGCCTCTGATGATTAGAACAAAACAAACTCGTGTAGTGCTCTGGTAGAAAGCCAAAGAGGAGGCTGATGTGAACTAATTGTGAGCACTGACGGGTAGAAACAAACATTCGTTTGGGAGCCTGGGTGTGTGTGCTGCTTACTCGCATGGCATTTCAATTTGTCTGCTGTGTGTGTGTGATGTGGGAGTGCACCTCAAGGACTTGCTAAAGATTGCATGGTTAGAAAACTCCAGAGTTCACCAATTAAGGGTCAGACATATTACAAGACCCCTTACATGATCAAATATCTGCATTAGAATATATAGGAATAGGAATAATTTATTGGCCACGTACATTTTCCAACATACTTGGAATTTTGCTTCGGCTACATTGCAATGTAAACATACCTTGTACAAACACTGTTCCACTCACAATACAATGACACAGCAAAGAAACCCCACCCACAACTGGCCTCCCCTTCCGCTACACAACTACGAATTTTACAAGTTAATGGCACAAGGGAAAAAAACTGTTCCCGTGCCTAGCCGTTTTTGTGTATAAAGTCCTTGTATATATCTTCAAGCTTAGATTTCACAAAGTAGCATTTTAAAGAGCAAGGCTCGTAGCTCATTATTACAGGTGGTTAAAGGCGTTCCTGAGGAATAATCGTATGAATGATTATTTGAACAACTGGCACCGGTGTGCGAAGGGTGGAGGGAGGATGGCAGCAGTAGCCTTCTGGTGACACAGTGTGCCAGGACAGGAATGGAGTGCACACAATTGCAGGACACCTTCGCCCAGCCCAAAGCTCCCTCAATGTCATGGACTTTTTGGATACAGAGGAATGGTAGGAGGAACCCGCTGGAGAACACCCCCCCCCAAGGGAAGAAGGTTCAGAACCTGGGGATAAGTGGTGGGACAACAAAGAGGGAGAAGACTGGAGGGAGGAGGTGTTGGAAGCTGAAGAGGTAACAGGGCTTAGTGAACAGGGAGAGTCTGTGGCAGAGAGAAGTCCAGAATCAGAAACAGAAGCTGAAGCAGGAGAGGAGAGGAGAGAGACCAAGAGGCAGAGGTGAGTCCAGCTGGTGAAGAGGCATGGGTGTCTCCTCCTTCTGCAACAAGCTCCCTTCCCCTCTGGTCTCCCAGAACTAGGAGAGGTGTGATGTAGGAGGAGCATAGAAAGGCATGCAGGCACAATCTCTGATTGCTTGGAAAACACCCTGGAGAGGAGGAAACATAGCCGGCTGCCGGGTGGCATGGACCATTAGTCTTGGCAACTGCTTCATGGGGGCAAGACTTGAGTTGCTGTGCTCATTAGCCCTGGCAGTTCTGTGCAGATCCTGCTTTACTAATAGAGAGTTAACTCCAGCTTGCTCGGTGTGATTAACTGCTGGGCTGCTCCTGTCACTCAGCCTCACTGCCATCCCATCCAAATGTTGTAACCTGCCTTGGAAAGTTTGGGTGATGAGCAGGAAATAAATAAATAAGTAGGTCTTAACACTTAATTCAAGTGCTGGAGATCCAGCCAAAATCAGAGAAAGTCATACGAAAGTCCTGTTGAAATTAATGGGACATAAATTGGTCACAATTAACTTACCATATTGACTTCATGGGGACTTAAGCACCTTGACAAATGTATGCCCTGTATCTTCCTGTATCTAGAACATCCTTTTCTGCCATCAACCTTTTCTGGTTAAAAACTAAACGACGGGCTTATTTTGAATGCCACAATTTGCTATTGAGTACTTGGTTGTAAAAGCAAAATACCATACAAATCTGTGACTGTGGGCCTCAGATAATTTGTCAGTATAGTTAGACTTAAGTTTCTGTTTACAGAGGACCACAGTTTGTGTTTTATATACAAACAAGTATTTTTAAATATTTGCTAATGTGCACAAAAAATGGAGAAATAGAATCATCCTGTTGAAAGAAGCAGAGTGAAGAGCAGATCAAATAAAGGGGGCATCTCACTGATTGAAAAAGAAGAAGTGTTTTTAATGTGTGCTGTCAACGAGCAAATGTCATTTTCATTCTAACATTTTGATGCTTCATTCTGTGCCATATGTCTCTCTGGGAGTAATTAATACTTTTAAAAAATGAAAATGAAGGAAGGAAGAAATGCAGCATTAAAATTGTATTAACAATGAAACACGATATGATCCACTATCAGACGCTATCTAATTTGTTGCCTGGAATTTAAATCCTAATTATTATAAGATGGTTATAGAATTACACCTAAGTTACCCAATACTCGCATTGCTAAGCAATGGCAAATAAAGTAAATGTAGAAACAAGGTGAAACTAAATGTTACAATAAAAGAGAAACATTAGGTCTTCAGTCCCATATTTTCCTTGTAATGAAAATACAGGTGGAGGACTTCTGTCCTACTCTGTGGTCCAGCAAGACAAAACCCAGTTGGGGTGCAAGGTGAGGCAGCATTCAGGCAGGATACAACACACTGGAAAACAAAGATCTCTGATGTTGTTCCAGCAAGTAACAAACTGAAACTGGGTCTTATATAGTTGTAGTAACAGCAGGTGGAGCCTGGAAGGAGCACCTGTTCTACAAGATGCTATTTGACCCAAAGGGCCCCAGACTTCTCCTGCAATCTCCTACTGCTCTGGAGTAGAGGACCCTCTGGGAGTCCTCCAATGAGTCAGAAGATGGCAGTGCCCAGGACCAGCCCACCCCTGAGGCAAGGTGAGGCGATGGCCTTGGGTGGCAGGATCCACAGGGCAGCAGATCCTGATGTACCCTTCTTCCCAGGCAGAAAGTGTGGGGGGGAGGGTTTTTGTTGTTTGCCAAAATGTCTTCAGTCGGCCCTGGCAGTGCAGCATCCTTGGACCAGGGGGTGGGGGGCTCTGCTGCCCCCCAGGTTCATCTGATAGCAGTACTTCTGGGGCTGGCCCTATGTGCCCCTCAAGTTCTGAGTCCTTGCCTCCATCACCTAATGAAGAGAAGCCTGACTCCGGGCCCCTGTCAATTTCCAATCAAGAACTCTCGGGTAGGAAAGTCGTTCTTAACCCATGCATAAGCAAACTCGGCCCTCCAGATGTTTTGGGACTACAACTCCCATCATCCCTGACCACTGGTCCTGTTAGCTAGGGATGATGAGAGTTGTAGTCCCAAAACATCTGGAGGGCCGAGTTTGCCTATGCCTTGCTGAACCCTTCTCCTACCTGCTGATTCGCCCTGCAAAGGAGACCCAGGCTGTTTTTCATTTTTCATTTTTATTTTACCTCAAGTGGCCTCCAAAACTGGCAGTCAGAACAGAGGAAAATCAACTGGGAAGGGGTGGGAGTTTCAAGGGAGAATTGGCAAGCGTGTTATATATGTTGTGGCGGCAGCGGGTTAAGTACCGCACACTCTCTTGGAATGTTCATTCATCCTTCAAATGTCCCCTTAGCCTCCCCACATTCACACTGGGTTGACAGTGCCCTAAAACAGGTGGAGTCTTGTGAAACGTTTTGGACTTCTTGCAGGAATGTGTGTTTGGATCACCGCAGCGCAACAAAACTCCGAAAGCACGCGACTGTTCTCAAAGTGGTAGGGTAGGAAATGCACACTGTTGTTTTGTCAGCTGCGGTATAGACTTTTAACTGTTTTCTTCTCTCTCTCTCTCTCTCTCTGTGTGTGTGTTTGTGTGTGTGTCCCCCAACCCCATGCCTTTTTTACATTTTTGTAGAACCACATCACGGCCTTTGCAGAAGTCACATGATGTTGAGACGGATGTCTATTCGCTGCACTGGACGTCATCCCTTTTCACAGTTCACTCATAATAACTGACATGTTTTCCAGCAGAGGAGAAAATAAAACTTTTGTCTGGTTTTATGACCTGATTAACAGCATTAAGATTTACATCAGCCTATGAAGAACATGCCAGAAATGTCAAAAGTTAGGAATGTTTTCCAACAAAAAGCATTGCACCATTTTGGGGATGAGGGTTTTGGGGTGGGGAGGTATTGGGAAAGCATGGATCTGTTCACATCACATAAATATATCATTTCCCATCTCTGGCTGTCCCCCCCCCCACCTAGCCATGTAAGTATCTGACGGAACATTATTATGTCTGATTTTTCATTGTTACTTATTTTTACATTTTAGCATGACACTTGTTCCCATTCAAACAGATTTCAGTGTATACACTTCTCTCCCCCCCTTTTTTCCTTTTCTAAAAATCCCATACTCAAATGCTGTTTGCACTTCGTATTATGCTGTGTTTCACATACACATTTATATCTTAAGACTGGTGCTTCTGCTTTTGAAGAAACAACAACAACCCGCCAATTTTTACTGTAATAAGTATACTGTATCATAATTTTAAAACAAATTATTTATTTGGATATTTTCCTGACTTCATGTGGTTGAATAGTTGATTTTGTAGTTCTTGAATGTCTACAATGTACCCTGTAGTTAGGATTAGAAGTGAGAACACTTAGGCATTGGGATATCCTATTATTTTAGCGATTAACAATCTCATACTGAAGGTTAATGGCTCTGTTCTGAGGTCCAGCATATTCTCCCCCCAGCCCATTCGTAATATAAAAGTAAAACGATTGCTTTCATTGATAGCACTTGAAGGTTAATGTGACGTAGCTAGCAACCTGTTTCCAAAAGTGATCTCAAAACCTTTGATTCTGGCATGAAGAAGGAGCAATATATAAGATGTGCTTGAGGGATCCTCACATCCTTCTCCCTTGTTCTGATGATGACAATGAACTTTGTTTTAATAATTTAAATTTATCACCTACCCTTCACCACAAGGTTGCAAGGTGGGTTGCAACAATTTAAAATATCATATTACAAAATAATTTAAAACAAATCACAGTCACAGGAATAGTATGGGTCCTAAAATATATGTTTAAGTTGTGAAAGGCTAGGATTAAGGGTATGTTCTTCATTGTTTGGTGAAAACTGCACAAGGAAGGTGTTGGACGCAACTCTGTGGGAGGGAATCCACTGCCATACAGAATACCGTCTCCTGGGCTGACATGCCCCCAAACCTCGGAGGGTGGTGGAACTGATCTGGGATCTGTCCCCATCCTTTGTGTGAAGCAGTGGTAAATGATGGGTCCTCCAATGGTAGAGAGTGAAGCTTTATAGGGCAAGGAGAAGGTTGGCCAACATGGAGTGGCTGATAGAGTGGGCCAGAGTTCCTCCCACTGGCACATTATTGCTGTAGCAATGGGTTTCCCTATTCCTTTTACAAGTACCTGGACTTAAGATGCCCAGCTCGGCTTCACTGCTATCAGTTTTAGCACATGCCTCTGTTCTGCAGCAGCTGTGGCTAGGTATATGATCAAGAATAAATCACTGACAACTTAATGATATAGTCCTGTTCACCCTAACACTACCAGATCAGGGTGAATGGTTTGTAAGGATTCTGTAGTCATTTCAATACATAATGTAACCATGTTCCATTGCAGTTCTCTGCTATTTCTCCGGGACCTGGATTCACCATCTCTTATGACATTCTCCCGACTCCTCTCTTCCCCTTTCTTCTAAAAAAAGTGCTACTATGATTCACCTTAAGTCATGTTGTAGCCCTGTTGTAGTTGTTCTGGAGCACTAACTCCCATTTTTACTGAAGGATAAAATCTGGATTTGGTCACTTCAGGCCCCATCTCTAAGTCACCAATGCCAACTCCCTTGTTGATTTGTTGACTACAACCCACAGTGTGAAGATCACCGCTCCCTACTGCTTAAGGCACTCTTGAAAATGGGATTCAGGCTTCCAAATAAAGGGTCTTTTCACATTGCCTTTCAAACACCACAACAACCAAAGTAAAATGGGGCTATATCAGAGCCTATCTATGCCAGGAGGCTTCACGTTTCAATTTCATTAGTCTGGGATGCAGTAGGGGGTGGGTGCTCCCCCCCCTTTTAATGGACTCATGAAAAAATGGTCTTGAAAATGGTAAGAAGTTTAACCAAAGTACTATCATCCTTCCAATTATTTATTGTATATCTCAGGAATTTTTTCAGTTACGCCAGGAAAGTATGTGAGAATACATAAGAGAAGGCGGGGAACAGGCCTAGTGAACAATTTTGCACATGTTCCTATTTTTCAAAACCATGAAGGAACATAAAATCCAAAACATATTCACGCTGTGTGAACAACAACAAAAGTATTTCAAGATCTAACTTACCCTGGCATCCTACAGACATATTTCCACATTTCCTCCCCTGTGTGTCAAAGTGTACTAGGCCTTTCTACAACAGATTTTGCACACAATCCCAAGTTATGCACCTTTATATTCCCTTGATTTCACTGAGAAAGTTAGGCATGCACTTAATTTCCTCCATTTGAAATCAGAGGGAGGGAAAAAAAACGCTGCCCTTTGCCCTGATTAGCTACCTTCCCTTTCCATTAATTGCTTTGAGCAAACATGCTGAGACTTCCCCAGTAAGAAGGTAACCCAGCTCTTTGCTCCTGCTAAAGTGAAATTTGTACAGGGCAAATGTCCAAGGAAAATTGTCCCTTGAGCCATATACTTGATGTTTTGCTCTGTCTTGCAGCTGGAGATGAAGTTGCAACATAAATTCTACGTAGCTCATGTACACTTGCCAAATTTCTAATCAAATGAATGTGGTGCTTCATGCCATCCACAATTATTCTCTTGGGCATCTTATTATCTTCATTCAACATGGCAAATTAAACGCTGTTCTCATCAACAGAAGATCCAAATTCTACGATCATCAGAATTACATGACTTTGGCCTTTTCTAGTTTGCTACTTCAGACTGAAGGTTATGGGGAGGGGGTCACATTGTTTAATACACCCTCTTGTTAAAACCCTCTAATAATAATAATAATAATAATAATAATAATAATAATAATAATAATTTTTTATACCCTGCCCATCTGGCTGGGTTCCCCAGCCACTCTGGTGGCTTCCAACAAAATATTAAAATACATATTAAATTAAAATACAATAATCCATCAAACATTAAAAGCTTCCCTAAACAGGGCTGGCTTCAGATGTCTTCTAAAAGTCTAGTAGCTGTTGTTCTCTTTGACATCCTAAATTTTCTCAGACTAGCATGCTATGAAGGTTGCAACATAATCTTCAACATGTTACCATCCTGTGTGCAGGAAAGCTAATTGTTGTCCATGTTTCCTTATGCGATCTCCCCCTTGCAGTCTGAAGTGATGCAGTCTGAAAGAGCTTGTAGCATGTGGTTCTGCTAACCGTGTAGCTTGACTCAAAGTGCACGATATTTCTTTCAGAGATAGATCAAATGCACTCTTGTATCCAGCCTGCACGATTGATGGTGATGACCATGTAACTTAAATAGACAATTTCCAGCTCTTGGTCTAGGAGCGTTCTTAAGGAGGGGATGTGTCTTCTCTAAGAATGGATACAGTTGTGTGATTTTGGGTCAGAGGCAGTTGGCATACAAGTGTTTCCCAAAGATTATGTGATACTGTGTGGATCTTTTAAAAAAGAAGGGGGTAAAGTGCTCACTAGAAGCAAAGAATCGAGCCCTTAACTATAAGTCTAATGTGTGCTACGAGCATCATTTCTTAAGGGTATCAATTACGTTTGATAAATCATAGCATATCCCATATGCTCCCCTTGCTTGTTTCATTTCTTGGTCTAGCTGTTTAGGACCCTCCTTATGTACAATTGTTCACAACGAGGATTTCAGGGAAATCCTTGGTTGGTCAGTGCAGTACAGCAATTCTGCAGATTTTATATCTGATTCTTAAGTTCAGGAAGAGACTCTTTTATGTTAAAAGAAAGACTATTCTTTTTCAGCATATTGTCTTATGTAAATCAGCATGTAACTGAGTCTGTCTCTCAGGATTTATAAGAGCCTAGTATTTGGGTTAAATTGATCATGTTATCTTTGTGAATCAGCAGTAACAGGGTGGGGAAGAGACACACTGCTGTGTACTGTATTTTTAAATAAAGTAATTTTTTTCAAGCATACGTTGCAAGTTCTTTTCTTAGAGAAAGTCCCCTTGAGAGACTCGAAAAGTTGTCAGGCTGCGTGTTTGTAAGATGTGATAATAAGTGAGGCGCTGGCATTTACAATGGAAAAAAAACAATTGGGGTAAGAAAGAAGGCTCCATATTTGGTTGGTGGACTCTGTTTACATCTGGTGGGCTGTGCTGAGCTTGAGTCAAGTAGGAAGGCCTATCCGTGGCAGTTCTCTGCCTCCACTCTGCCCTGAAGCCCACAGGTTTGTGGGCCGGTGAATATCTCTGAGCCTCACCTACCTCTCAGGGTGGTTGTGAGGATAAAACGAGGAGGGAAAGAACCATGGAGAAACTGTGGTATGAATAAGTAAATGTGTAAGACTCTCAGAAGTTATCTCTGATGAGTTCTTCCATTAGATTCAGGTAGGTAGCCGTGTTGGTCTGACGCAGTCGAAATAAATAAATAAATAGATTAATTAAAAAATTGCCCAGTAGCACCTTAGAGACCAACTACCGCTAAGTTTGTTTGGGGAGCCAAACGTTCTGGGGATAAGCTTTCGTGTGCATGCACACTTCTTCAGATACATCTGGAAAAGTGTGCATGCACACGAAAGCTTATACCCAGAACAAACTTAGTTGGTCTCTAAGGTGCTACTGGGCAATTTTTTTTTGAGTTCTTTCATGCACAGCATTTGAAATGTGAATTTGTGACAAGGCATATGGGGATACCAGCTGGGTGCACATCCATACTGATGTCCGTAGATGTATTTTCTGGCATTTCTGCAATTATGAAATGCAGAAGGCATATGGAGGCAGCAGCTGGGCTTGCAGCTCTCTTCAGCTTTTACAAAAGTTCCTTCTAGAAATATATATTTAAAAAGGTGGGTATAATGTCACTCCCCCCCGCCCCGACTGCAAATTTCATGGCTATTTGCAGTTTCATTCTCACTCTAATGTGCTTTACAGAGAACCAGTTCATGGCCATTTTCAAATCATTTTCCACATTTGTAACGACAGGGAGCTTTGCAAATTATTTAACAGTATTATGCATATGTGTGTCTCTATATTTCCTCCTCCTTCACCACCAAATCCTCCTATATGCTGTGCTGAATGCAGGTGTGACTGCAAGTGCTTTCCTGCATTAGCATAATATATTCAGTAAAAAAAACCCAACAACAATGGGGCAAAAGATGATCGAATATCTGGCGTGGAGGAAAAGGCAAAGCGAGAAAGAAGAAGGAGCTAAAAATCTAAAGCTGCAGAGTAGAGATGCAGAAATTTACACTAATTTCTCAAAGTGACACAAAGTCACAACAGGGTTGCTTTGCAAATTGGCGTAGCTACGGTCGCTATACATACCAGAAAATTCTGGTAGTGTCCAGGGGGCAGGGGCTAACATGGCTGCCTGAAGGGGATTTTAAATTTAAGCTTAAATTTCCGGGATTTTGTCTGTTCCCTGGTGGAAGCGCAAGTGCCGTGGAGAGGTTGCTTCCTTGTTGTCTCCCAGGTGGCGATTTCGGGAGGCTTCTCACCACCCCGCTGCCCACTTCTGCCGATGTCCGGAAAAAAGAAAAGCTCAGCAACTGTGTCTAGATTCTTACTTCTTGAAATATGGGAACCCTAGCAAATATGGCTGCCTTCTTCTCCTCGTAATACTGTGCAGAGCAGTTTGCAGTAAGTTCAGAAGATGAAATTACAGAAGTGTTTAAGATACATCTTAATGAAACCTCTCAGAAGGCCCATAGCCAGGCATCTAGTCCTGTTCGACCGCAAAATGGCAGGATGTGCCCGCTCTTGACACAGGTCTGTGGATGGTGGTGCCAGCTGGAAGTTGTTCCCTTCTTTGAATGACTAGTTCTTTTCCCTCAAAAAACTGAGGCACGTGAGCTTGCTGAGACCTTGCCATGCATTAATATTTGAGGAGATTTCCAGGCTCTTAGCCAGAGCCACACTGGCAGCCATAACAGATATTGGTGCACTGTTGTCATAATGTTCTTGGTGATCTAATCCTTTCAGGGACCAGTGACAGCAATTCTAGAAACTACATAGGCACACGCACACGTTATAGGCGCACACTTTGAAAGTAACTGTTGCCTTGAGAATTTGTTTCTTCTCATTTTGTCCTTCAGGCTGAGTTCATTCTAGAAGCCGGGCTTTTAGTGTTGCAGCTGACGCCCTCTGGAATCGATTTACAGCTGAAGTTACAATGTTGCCTAGCACCATTTTGTTGAAGACATTTTTGTTTATGAAGTGTGACCCCATCATATAAGGAATATTGATTGTCTAATTATAGAAATTGTTTTATGATTTTTAGAATCTGTATTTTATCTTATTGCACACCACGGATTGCTTTGGCTGCAAAGTGGTTTAACAATCTTTGAAATAACAGTAATATGAGTGGGGAGAGACTTGGCGTCCAACTTTCTTTACCTCTCTTCCATACCTGGAGGGGCTGCCTTTAGTGAGGTAGGTGTCCACTTCAAACTAGCCATAACATACATATATAAAGGGTTGCCTTGTTCCAAAATAACGAACTGTTGGGAGTTGCCCATCAACAATTAGCATCTAGATAACAGACTGTGCGGGTGCACAGATCTTATGCTTACAGTCTCCCCGTCCACAAGATGAAATGTATTTCTATTTAAATTATAGCAATTATTTCTAAATTTGCATCTGTACATATACACTGGTAGCATTATTATCCATTTGTGATGGGGTGGAAGGTTCATAGGCTACGAAGGACATGCTCACAAATTTATTGACAGCTGCACGAGTTATTATAGCTAGGTAGTGGAAGGGGCAAGGTGACTATAAAATGGAAGAATAGTATAAAGAGATGTGGGATATAGCTGTTAATGATAAATTAACATGTGCTGTTAAGGAAAGATGGGGAATATGCAGGAGAAATGATTTTGAGGATACTTTATACGGAAGGTGTTTGTAGAATTTGTAATGTTAAAATGGAAAGGGGTCACACCATTGCAAGAGGTGTTGAAATTTTGGAAGTTGGATAGTTACAGTGGAATGGTCTTGGGGGTGGGGGTGCACATTTTTATTCTTATTTATTAATGATGATTACTTTGTCAAAATAAAAAATAAGACTATAAAAATATACATATAAATTTACTATGACGAAATGTACAGTCGTATCTCGGAAGTCGGACAGAATCCATTCCGGAAGTCTGTTAGACTTCCGAAATGTTCGACTTCCAGAGTGCGGCTTCTGAAGTTCCTGCAGCCAATCAGAAGCCATGGAAGCTCCGTCGGACATTTGGCTTCCGAAAGAACGTTTGAAAACTGGAATACTCACTTCTGGCTTTCAATAATAATAATAATAATAATAATAATTTATTATTTATACCCCGCCCATCTGGCCGGGTCTCCCCAGCCACTCTGGGCGGCCTCCAACAAATACCAAAATACAATACAAAGTCACAGTTTAAAAACTTCCCTAAACAGGGCTGCCTTTAGGTATTTTCTGAATGTCAGGTAGTTGTTTATTCCCTTGACTTCTGATGGGAGGGCGTTCCACAGGGCGGGCGCCACTACCGAGAAGGCCCTCTGCCTGGTTCCCTGTAGTTTTGCTTCTCGCAGTGAGGGAACCGACAGAAGGCCCTCGGCGCTGGATCTCAGTGTCCGGGCTGAATGATGGGGGTGGAGACGCTCCTTCAGGTATACAGGACCGAGGCCGTTTAGGGCTTTAAAGGTCAGCACCAACACTTTGAATTGTGCTCGGAAACGTACTGGGAGCCAATGTAGATCTCTCAGGACCGGTGTTATGTGGTCCTGGCGGCCACTCCCAGTCACCAGTCTAGCTGCCGCATTCTGGATTAATTGCAGTTTCCGGGTCACCTTCAAAGGTAGCCCCACGTAGAGCGCATTGCAGTAGTCCAAGCGGGAGATAACCAGAGCATGCACCACTCTGGCAGACAGTCTGCGGGCAGGTAGGGTCTCAGCCTGCGTACCAGATGGAGCTGGTAGACAGCCGCCCTGGACACAGAATTAACCTGCGCTTCCATGGACAGCTGTGAGTCCAAAATGACTCCCAGGCTGCGCACCTGGTCCTTCAGGGGCACAGTTACCCCATTCAGGACCAGGGAGTCCTCCACACCCGCCTGCCTCCTGTCCCCCCAAAACAGTACTTCTGTCTTGTCAGGATTCAACCTCAATCTGTTAGCCGCCATCCATCCTCCAACAGCCTCCAGGCACTCACACAGGACCTTCACCGCCTTCACTGGTTCTGATTTAAAAGAGAGGTAGAGCTGGGTGTCATCTGCATACTGATGAACACCCAGCCCAAACCCCCTGATGATCTCTCCCAGCGGCTTCATATAGATATTAAAAAGCATGGGGGAGAGGACAGAACCCTGAGGCACCCCACAAGTGAGAGCCCAGGGGTCTGAACACTCATCCCCACCACCACTTTCTGAACACGGCCCAGGAGGAAGGAGCGGAACCACTGTATAACAGTGCCCCCAGCTCCCAACCCCTCTAGCCGGTCCAGAAGGATGTTATGGTCGATGGTGTCAAAGGCCGCTGAGAGATCCAGCAGAACTAGGAAACAGCTCTCACCTTTGTCCCTAGCCCGCCGGAGATCATCAACCAGCGCGACCAAGGCAGTTTCAGTCCCATGATGAGGCCTGAATCCTGATTGGAAGGGATCCAAATGGTCCGCATCTTCCAGGCGTGCTTGGAGTTGTTCAGCAACCACCCGCTCAATCACCTTGCCCAAGAATGGTAGATTTGAGACTGGGCGATAGTTGGCCATATTGGCCGTTTGGGAGCCAAAACATTCGACTCCCAAGGCGTTCGGGAGCCGAGGTACGACTGTATTGCATTTCTATTTAAATAATAATAACATAATAATTTCTAATTTTGTATTTATACATATTTGTTGACATTTGCAATTTTTATGAAAATCTGACTTTTTTTGGGGGGGGGTGATACATAAATGGCCACACTACCAATCAGCTGAGGGGAAACTGGAGGAGTCCAAATCCAGCCTTTCCTCTTGTTCTGTTTCCTTAACGGCTGATTGGTTGGCTTTCACCTTTTCCTTCAAAAGGCTAAGCTCCTGAACAGGCTGAAAAATTGTTCACACAACCCCCATTGGTTCCTGTGATTCCCCGTTCATACAATGAAGCATACACTGAAGCCTGCTTTTCTGACCTTACAGCTCCCAGTTACAGTTAAATGGCAAGCAATAACAAATGTAATCACAAGAACATTTTTTTTTAAAAAAATGCTTTGTCATTATTGTTTTCAATAGAACGCAGAAAACAGGGAAGAATAGGCTTTTGAGCCTTGCTGTGAATCTCTCTTTGTGTCCCTCCCTCCTGGAAACTGAAATGGTGCTCTAAAATTATACTATAAATATCATAATCATATCCATTTGGATCAGAACTCAATATTCAGCTAGCACCGAGACACAGTTGGTGCACCTATAAGCAGTAAAGACACCAGTCAGTAAAGAGAGGAAATGCATGATCTGTTTTCACGATAATTTCACTTACAGGGGATAACAGACAAAATACTTTGAGGCGAATGCAGGATTTTAAAAAGAAAGGCCACCAAACAAGTCTAAGGAAATATTGATTGTAGCTACAATTTTAAAAATCTATAGGTTCCCCCCTCCAAAAAAAATATTGATCTCAGCCATCTGAAATAATTTCACACATTTTCTTCTATCTAAAGTTTTTCTTAACTCCTCTCTCTCTCTCCCCCCCCTCTCTCATTACATACCACTCCAATCTCCAAGCAGGGGTATCGGGCACACTTACCAGAGCCTGTGTTTCCTTTTGGACAATGAGGCACAGCAGAGACTGTGGTGTCTTTATGATATATGGTTTATTTGCACATATATACAACTTCAGCCTGGATGGAGAGAGTGCAGAGCATTCACATCTCAAGAGGGTCCTGTTCCTTCCAATGTTGCAGCCTCAGATTCCAAGAGACCCCAAACTTTGTGTCTGACCTTCTCTGCAGCATAAAACAGACAACCCCACCTCAAGCTTGCAAAACTGACACATTTTCCCATTACAGATAGGTAGCCGTGTTTGTCTGCCATAGTCAAAACAAAATAAAAAATAAAAAAATTCCTTCCAGTAGCACCTTAGAGACCAACTAAGTTTGTTCTTGGTATGAGCTTTCGTGTGCATGCACACTTCTTCTGAAGAAGTGTGCATGCACACAAAAGCTCATACCCAGAACAAACTTAGTTGGTCTCTAAGGTGCTACTGGAAGGAATTTATTTTTATTTTTTATTTTGTTTTGACATTTCCCATGTTCTTTTACATCAGCACCCACTGCAAACCTCCATTCTGGCATCACCTTCTGTTAATTACCCAGAGCATGGGGTGGGTCACATAGCCTTAGACTTGCTGATGGCTTCTTTCTCTGTCTTTTCTTAGGTCAATTCCGATGATTGCCTCTTGATCATTCCTCTTGATGGCTCCTCTGCCAGGCAGTTTCCTGGACCAGGAAAGCTGAATCCAGCTATTTAAAACCTAACTTTCAGCAATAGGTTCATTCTAACTTTTATTAGGCCCAGGAATTTAGGGGAATCTGCCCTGCCCCATACTCATAACAATATACACCACACATATACACACACAAAGAGAAAGTGTTTTTTAAATATATATACCGATATATATATATATATATATATATATATATATATATATATATATATATATATAGGGGGTGGGTCTGAAAATAGGGCACAATGTAATGATGTAACATTAGCTATATGTAATGTGAAGGAAAACTCAAACTATTTTTTTTCTAGTTTATAAAATTATAAAGAAGAATAGATAGGCATGTGTAGCTACTACTCATTTATTAATTCTTTCCTGCTTTTTCATTCCTGGACAGAAAATAAGTGCCTTCTTTTATTATGGACAAGATATAAAAAGCTTTCACCTCTGGGCTAAAAACAACTAGACCAGCAAGAATTTGATTAAACTGAGTACTATAAATGCTGATTACAAGTGAGGTTTTTTATTAGCTGCGCTGGGAATAAAAAATATCTACCAGTTCTATTACTGCTATTCTTCTGGGATGAGATTTCATCTTTCAACGTAATATATTTGGGGATCCCTTTCCTCTTATCACTGTTTAGTATCACAGCAGTGTACACAACACATTTCTCTTGAAACCGCTACTGCAATGGAATGCAGAAAGCATTTCCATCCAGAAATGACTTAGGGGGGCTCTTAAAGGGTAGCAAATTGGCAAGTATTTACTGAGAGGTGACTCTCACTGAGTTAAATGTAGCTTTACTTCCATGCAGACGCATCAACTTGTGGGAGAAATTGGGGGCGCCGACATTGCACACCCCTGGCATCATGTCAGGTTGGAGGAACGTGGTGGGAGCCCAGCTTCAATGGCTGGCAGCTCCCCCTCCTTCATCTACAGAGGAGAAGAAGGTGGGAGGCAGCCAAGTTTCAAGACACAGTGTGGTTGTAATGGTTAGAGTGTTGGACTATGACCTGGGAGACCAGGGTTCAAACCTCCACTCAGCCATTATTATTTATTGAATTTATATACTGCCCTATATCCAGGGGTCTCAGGGCGGTTCACAGAATAAAATCAAGATATAAAACCACAAAATACAGTGGACGCTCAAGTTGTGAATGTGATCCGTGCAGGAGGCACGTTCGCAACCCGCAGAGTTCACAACCCACAGCGCCACGTCTGCGCACCCGTGGGTTGCGATTCAGTGGTTCTGCACACGCACGAAGCTCGATTTAGTGCTTCTGCGCATGCGTGAGCACCGAAACCTGGAAGTAACCCGTTCCGGTACTTCCGGGTTTGGCGCGGTGTGCAACCCGAAAACGCGCAACCTGAAGCGTCCGTAACCCGAGGTATGACTGTACCTAATAAAAATAAAAACAATAACCCAATAAAAAAGGTAAAGGTACCCCTGACCATTAGGTCCAGTCGCGGATGACTCTGGGGTTGCGGTGCTCATCTCGCTCTATAGGCAGAGGAGCTGTTGTTTAAACACATTTTTAAAGGGCATAAGATGTAAATCAAATCAATCAAAGGCCTGGTTAAAAAGGAATGTATTTGCCTGGTGCCTAAAGGTATATAATGAAGGCGCCAGGCGAACTTCCCTGGGGAGAGAATTCCACAGACGGGGGGGGGCACTGCAGAGGAGGCCTGTTCTTGTGTTGCCATCCTCTGGACCTCTCGAGGAGGAGGCACATGAAGGAGGGCCTCAGAAGATGATTTCAGGGTCTGGATAGGTTAATGTGGAAAGAAGCGGTCCTTGAGGTGAGCCCTAAAGCTCACTGGGTGGCTTTGGGCCAGTCACCATTTCTCAGCTCAACTTACCTCACAGGGTTGTTGTGAGGATGAAACAGGGAGGAGGAAAACCACGTATACACCTTGAAAGAAAGATGTGGCCCATAAATGTAATAAAAAATTAAATAAACTCCAGGACATATCCAAGACTCTTCTGCTTTCCCTTGAAGTACAGTAGTGGTAGGCAAAAGACCCTTCTGGAAAGTTGGTTCTCCATTATTACTTTCTTTCTTAACTTCACGACAAACTTCCAATAATCCCCAGAGTTCCCCACAACACGGTTTGAAAATCCCTGCCATAGAGTGCAGCCGTTAACAAAACCAATTAGTTACAAAGGGAATTTATATTAATCCTAATCTTCATTTAACCTCTAAAGTGTCAAGATGTGTTTGTGTTCCTTTTGGAGCTACAGGCTAACAGGATTACTGGACTTCATTTATCTCCTACTATTCAATAAAAGAAAAGTATTACTTTCTCTCTAAAGCAAGTAAGCTTTGGGGATATTTATTCCATAGTCTCTCCAAATCTTTGCAGAAATGATTGAAGAAGGCTGCCTTCCCAAGAAACGAGAGGTTTATTAAGATGGTAACCTTGTCTGTGCTCATTCATGACTAAACCTAGTTTACTGTGAGACATAAAGTCAGGGAGCCGACCTTTTGTCATCATTTTAAAAATCCCTTGGCAATCTCTGCATGGTTATTGTAGAGAAGTGGCTAAATTTCTGCTAGATTCTACCCATATGAGTTCAGTCGGACACCCCACGTCATCATTTTTTTGGGTCTCTCCCCCCCACCCCAAGTCTTGGCCTACTCCTCATGTCCAGTTATGGCTTTTTGTTTTTATTTTAAGAACTGAATTTTGTCTTTCATGGTTGTGCCCTGAGGGCTAAAACCCAAGCAAGGATTGTGAGCTCCTGTAAGCAGGAAGCTGGACTAGATGACTGATGGTCCCACCTAGCAAGGAAGTCCTTTCAGAATGACTATAGCTCAGTGGTAGAACATCTGTTTTGTGTGCAGCAGGTCCCAGGTTCGATCCCTAGCATATCTCTTCATGGCTATTGAAATCTGTCAGAGGGAGCTGGGCATGTGGACCCTGAAAGTGGTGAATGCCATATTGAGGAGCATGGTATTCCCTGCTATCCTAAAGAAAGCAGTGGCCAGACCCCTGTTACACAATCCAATTAAGTTCACATACCCTCCAGTGTTCCTCTGATGAAAATAGGGACATCCTATTCCATCCCCTCCACCATTTCTCCAATGAAAATAGAGACATCCCCTCCAACATTTCTCCCATGAAAAGAGGGGTGTCCTAAGGACATTCTGGGATCAAATCAGAAACCAGGACAGCTTCTGTAAATCCAAGACTGTGCCTGGAAATTAGGGACACTTGGAGTGTCTGAGTTCATTTGGCGTGAGGGAACTGTCACCTGGTCTCCAATATAGAGTGCTTTAGAAAGGTAGTAGAGCAGCTAATGTCTGGATAATGCAAGAGTGAGGCAACTCATATGCTGGGAGGTGTTGGTACCCCTCAAGTCTCTCTCCTGAGCTCCCTCAACATACCCTTCTGTTGGAGAAGAAATCCGTGTGTCACATCCATTCCCCTCCACCTTTATAACTAACTTGCTGATCTCCCTCAGAGGCAGGGCAGTGCTGTGTTGCTAGTATTGAAGTAAGATTCACTACTAGATGTGTAATACTATTTGTGTGTACATGCCATTTTGTCCTTTGCCTTGGGTGGCAAAACAACTTGGACCGGCCTTGACTCTAGGCAGTACTGGGCGATTCTGATTATTTGGATCCATCCAGGTCTGACATGCTGGAAACAGCACTGGTCACTCTGAAGCCTGACTTACACCGGAGGTGGGAGCATAGCATTGGTCATCTTGGCTTTTAGTAACAGTTTGAAATACTGTTTTTTTATTGTTTTGTTTTTTCATTAAAGATTTTCTTGGTTTACAAAGTGTGTGTAATGTCTCTCGTGTTTTTCCATAAAACATTTTTACAGATCATTTTTTTCCCCTTGGCGTGTCACATTTCTGAGCTGTATTTCATTGCATGTTCAGTATCTGATTTGTAAATCACTTTCGGAAGAATATTTTCCTGAAAAGTGGTTTACAAATGTATTAAATAAATCAGTTTGCCCCATCTCTTGCATTCTACCCTTATCTGTCCCCATCAGCAACAGTCATTCAGTATTCCACAGTGACTGAGCAAGCTCAGTCTTCATTGTTTTGGGTATTCCCTGCTCCCTAAAGATTATTATTTTTGTACTTCTGAAAAAACTTCTGGCTTTTCAGAGCCTGCTGCAAACTCTCTGCTGTGTACGGATGGTTCCATCTGGGCCACACAGGAACCAACATTCAGGAGAACTGAGATTGCTATTAGAATATATGACCCTGAAAAGCAAAATAAACAAAACCTAGAAAGTGATAAGAGGGAAAGTGCCCAGGGTGGGGGGAGAGAGAGAATAAAAAATTAAAAAAAAGATCACCCCATACAGCAGCCAATATTATATTTCTGAAATTAATGAAAGGAAATGTTAATAATTGAGATCAGCATGAGGGAAGGAATAGACTCGATTATTCCTTGGCATCGTCAAAAAGCACAAAGCAGCCCCCAGTGAAAGGACCTCTCATTGCAAATACCATTAATAATTCAGCGCATTACTTGCATATCTGAAGGCTGCCAAATCCCACCTTCTAAGACTCTGTTGAAAGCGATGCTGCTTTTCATTCTGCCAACATATTTGATGATTTTAATAAAGTAGAGAGGAAAAAATTGAATTATCAGGAGAAAGGAAGAACAAGAAGAAGAAGAAATTAAAAATGCATGGGGGTCTGGGGAATGGAAAAGACAAACTACGGGAGATGTGGAACGGACAAGGTTGCACCGAGTGAAAAGAAAAAGGAGAATCCACAAGCAGCGCTGGGTTGGCCCTCGGGATGTTGCCAGATGACAGCTCCCATCACTGCTGACCACTGGCCATGCTCACTGGGGCTGATGGGAGTTGGAGTCCAACAACATCTGGAGGACCACTAATTCCCCACCCCTGATAGATGGAGGCTTGTGGCTTGTGGACCACTAACAGGGTGACCCCTGAGAAATCCAGAATTGGTCCCACCTGGTTTCTTGCCCTTAGGAACAGAAGGATCTGCCTTATACCAAATCAGACCAATGGCCAGTATTGCCTACACCAGGCATCTTCAGGCTATTCAGACCCAGAACCTACTTTTAACACAAACATGCCTATGGGGACCGAATGTATTTCTTAACCTTTCACCATATATTTGCATGGTGGTAGTATTCCTGTGTGGAAGACAGGAGTGCTCTGGTCCATGGGGTCATGAAGAGTTGGGCATGACTAAACAACATCAAGTATTCCTGTTGTGAACCACCAGTTGAAGACCACTGGTCTAAACTGACTGGAAGCAGCTCCCCGGGGTATGAGGCAGGGAGTCTTCCCAGGTCTACATGCAGATGCCAGGGATTGAACCCGTGGCATTCTGTCTTCTGGCATGTTCCCTGCGATGGGCGTAGCCAGGATTTATTTTAGGGAGGGCAAGCTTTATGTTTGGGTGGGCAGAACCAAGTTACCTGTGATGCAATTGGTCAGTTAGTTAAGTATTTTTATTTATTTACTTGATTTAAGGGCAGATCTGGCCCTCCCCCTCCCCCTGGCTACTCCCATGTGCCTTGCCTCTGAGCTACAGCTCTTCCCCTGCAGGACTGGAGTTGTGTTTCATTCAGTCAAGAGCTGAAAGTAAGAGTCAGTTGTGTTCTTGTAAATTCCCCTTGACCTCTCAGCAGCTTTAGATACTATCAACAATAATATCCTTCTGGAACAGTTGTCTGAGTTAGGGGTGGGTGGCACCCCTTTGTGGTGGTTCCAGTCCTACTTGGACAGTCATTTCTAGAGGGGGATGCTTGGGCAGCCCCATAGAGCCTTCAATGTGGGGTTCCTCGGGGTTCAGTTTTATCCCCCATGTTGTTTAACACCATGTCAGGCTGGATGAGGAGGAGTGGTGGAAACTGCCTGGTCAAGAACCCCCCAGGGAAAGCGCAGAGGGAGATGATTTGGATCCTGGCAGGCAGTGGGCAACCAGATACACCCCAGAGGAGGGGAAGAGCTATACTCTGGTACCTTGGTTCTCAAACTTAATCCATTCCGGAAGTCCATTCCAAAACCAAAGCAGTCCAAAACCAAGGCGCACTTTCCCATAGAAAGTAATGCAAAACGGATTAATCCATTCCAGACTTTTAAAAACAACCCCTAAAACAGCAATTTAACATGAATTTTACTATCTAACGAGACCATTGATCCATAAAATGAAAGCAATAATCAATGTACTGTACTATAAAATAAATAAGACAGTATTGTAGATGATAAAAATTAAAATTATTTTTTTTCTTACCTGCACTGATGATAGTCATTGTTTGGATGGGGTTTTATCCATTTCCACAGTCACACAATCAATCACATCAATCAATCAATCAATAGTAGCTGAACTGGGTTCCACACAGTCACAAATCAATCAATCAATCAATCAATCAATCAGTAGCTGAACTGGGTTCCACAAAGTCACAAAAACGAATTAACCAAAAAAAGTCTCAAAAACAAAAATGCAAAATAAATAGCAAAAACAAAAGCATCAAACTTAATCCATTCCAGAAGTCCGTTTGACTTTCGAAATGTTCAAAAACCAAGGCAAAGCTTCTGATTGGTGCAGGCACCCCGGAAACAATAGCCGACAGCCACATAAGACCTTCGACTTCTGAAAGGTGTTAAAAAACCAGAACACTTACTTCTGGGTTTTCGGCATTTGAGAACCAAGGTGTTTGAGAACCAAGGTACCACTGTATTGTAAACCACCTTGTGATCCTCAAATGAAGAGCAATATGGAAATTAAATAAGTAAGTAAATGGCTGATTATATATTAACAAATAATGCATGACTTATTTAAACAAATGGTTTTTATTAAGGCAATCACAAAAATGGCTGTCTTTCAGAAAATTCCAGTTATTACTGGAAACTTTACAGAAGGCCAGAGAACAGCAGCTTGACAGTAACTCATGATTCTGTGAGTTCAAGAAAATATACAATATGGGAGAGGGGCACCAGAAAGCATGTGTGGCTTTGAGATTTTGAGGAGATTTTTAAAATAATAATTAAAAAAAACCTGCTTGACATTTGCAGTTGGAGAGAAGGTCACAGACCAGCCTTCACTTTCATGCAGGTGTTGTGCTAACTTCAGGAGCCATATGCATGCAAAGACATAGGATTCCCGAATATTTCCCCCCTCCAATTTCATCACTATTTATATAAATGTGAAAGCGTAAGCTACATACACAGAATGGCATACAGATACAGCTGCCCATTCTTTTCCACATTTGAAAATATTCAATATGACCTTTCCTTCTAACAGGGAGCTGTGGCTTCCCTTCTCCCTCATTCAATTTTATATGCACCACAACCTCTTTCAAAAAGTAGTAAACACACGCCAGGGAATTTAAAAAAAATATTATTGCTGTTTATAATCTGTTGCTGGCTTTTGATCTGCTTTTATTCTCTCCCTGGTTTCATTCTGTTTTAGAGTTCACGGTAATGGCTTCGCACCCAAGATAAAGTGCCAATCGACCCTTTGTTATTGAGCAGTATAAGAATCTTAAAAAAATAAGTAAACTAAAACTAAAATAACATTTTCAAAACTGGCTCACCATGAAGAAGTAAATAAACCCCCAAAACAGTACTAACCAGCACCAACCATTCCAAGAGGGCATTTATTGATCATTTTTAATTGATTTAAGCTTTGATTTTTTTTTTATGAGTGCCCTTTATGCATTTGCAGCTGCCTCAGATAAACCCTCCAAGTGCCGATTTGTCAATAGGAGGTAGTGCAACAGAATGATTTAGTAAAGTATGCTGAAAGACTGGAAGCTTTAAATCCATAAGCCAAGTAATGGAGTAAAACGGGTGTTGTTTTTTTGTTTGTTTCTTATTAGCAAGTCACACAAGCACATGAGGTTTAAAAATAAAAATACTTTTCAGAAACCGGCTGAAAAACTAAATTTCTTTTTCCCATGACAGGGATAAGGTTCCTGTTTGTGTAGTAGTTACAGGATCCTTGGAGTTCACTTTCCAGATTTATATTAGGAACAATGTTGTCTGAAGAATGGTGAGGGAAAGCACAAATAAGGAAGATCATCCCATGGTGAAAATTCCCAGCGGATGCTGAATCTGAATCCCCTGGGGCAGTAAAAGATAAAGGTAAAGGACCCCTGACTGTTAAGTCCAGTCGCAAACGACTCTGGGGTTGCGGCGCTAATCTTGCTTTACAGTCCGAGGGAGCAGACGTTTATCCGCTTCTGCAGACAGTTTTTCCGGGTCATGTTGCCAGCATGACTAAGCCACTTCTGGTGAACCAGAGCAACGCACAGAAACACCGTTTACTTTCCCACCGGAGTGGTACCTATTTATCTACTTGCACTTTGACATGCTTTTGAACTGCTAGGTTGGCAGGAGCTGGGACTGAGCAACGGGAGCTCACCCCATCGCGGGGATTCAAACTGCTGACCTTCCATCGGCAAGCCCTAGGCTCAGTGGTTTAGACCACAGTGCCACCTGCGTCCCTGAATCCCCTGGGGCAGTAATATATATCAAAGCAAGGATTTCTGCTTGTGCAATCAGACTTCTCCCTGTCTCCTGCCCTACCTCACACCCTGTGCTCTCAAATCTTCTGCAGAGTTTTGGGGGAAAACCCTAGAACAGATTTAGGGGGCACACAGGAGAAGGAGGAGGAGCGGAAAACCCTTTGCACAAGTTGAAATCCTTGCTCTGAAGAGGTGCATTACTTAGCTCTACTTTGCATACAACTCCCAGGCACTGAAACCACCCGATGCATCCCCAAACAGCTAACAGGTGGAATTGCAGATTTATAAACCAAAGCAAACTAGAAGGCTTCAGAAGTTTGATCCGCAACAGTAACTATGCACATGGCACTGGGCTCTCTGTGTGGTTCATCATCCAGCTAAGCAGTGGAGTCCGAAAGCCTGCTTGTGTGTGTGTGTGTGTATGTGTTCCCCTCCTCCCAGCACGTGCTTTTTTTCAACTGAAAGTTCCCTCATTAGGTCAAAACAGGCATCTATCCTGGGATTTTGTAAGATGCAAAACAATTCCTTTAAATTAAAGCCAGACTATTAATCACCTAAAAATTCTTTTAAAATTGCCCAACAGCTCTATTATTTATTCCTAGTGTGTTGATTTTATTTCCCAGTTTGTGTTCAAATCAATTCACAGATTTTAATGGACACCGCCTGGCTGTTAGCTCGATGGTAAGGCAACTGCTTTTCATGCAGAAGGTCCCAGGTTCACGCCTTGGCACCTAGGCACCAACTCTGTTGGGCTGAGAACAGCTCCCCCCCATTATGTGGGGGCAGGGCTGAGTCGTTGTCCCCATCTTGAGGGGCTGGGTCCTACTGGGCCTCCCCATGGTGGTGGAGAGCCTCGCTAGGGCTCTCTGCAGTGGTGATGTCCCCTTGAGGTCTCCCCGCAGTGGTGGAGGGTCCCGCTGGGCCTCCCCACTGTAATGTTGGGCCTCGTTGAGCCTCGCAACCTCCTTCTGACCCATGTGATATCATGTGTGTCACATGTGTGATGTCATGAGCATGCAACGAGCACCGCCAATGCCGTGCGGAACTTGGCACCTCTGCCCTGGCATGTTCAGGTAGGGCTTGCGAAAGATTCCTGCTTGAAAACCTAGAGAAGCACTGTCACTCATCATAATTCTGTGTCCAGGGCAGCTGTTTATCAGCTCCATCTGGTACGCAGGCTGAGACCCTACCTGCCGGTGGACTGTCTCACCAGAGTGGTGCATGCTCTAGTTATCTCTCGCTTGGATTACTGCAATGCACTCTATGTGGGGCTACCTTTGAAGGTGACCCGGAAACTACAACTAATCCAGAATGCAGCAGCTAGACTGGTGACTGGGAGCGGCTGCCAAGACCACATAACACTGGTCTTGAAAGACCTACATTGGCTCCCAGTACGTTTCTGAGCACAATTCAAAGTGTTGGTGCTGACCTTTAAAGCCCTAAATGGCCTTGGTCCAGTATACCTGAAGGAGCGTCTCCACCCCCATCATTCTGCCCGGACACTGAGGTCCAGTGCCAAGGGCCTTCTGGCGGTTCCCTCACTGTGAGAAGCCAAGTTACAGGGAACCAGGCAGAGGGCCTTCTCAGTAGTGGCACCCGCCCTGTGGAACGCCCTCCCACCAGATGTCAAAGAGAAAAACAACTACTAGACTTTTAGAAGACATCTGAACATAGCCCTGTTTAGGGAAGCTTTTAATGTTTAACAAATTATTGTATTTTGGTATTCTGTTGGAGGCCGCCCGGGGAGGCCTGGCCAGAAGGGCGGGGTATAAGTAATAAAGTATTATTATTATTATTATTCAGCATTGATCTAGATATTCCCATGGTTTGACTCAGCAAAAGGCAGCTTGCTACCATGACAGCCAGATTTCTGGCCTGGGAGCGACCGCTATTTGGAAAGGATCTCTGTCGCGATTCTTGAATTTTCACTGTTTTGATTGTTTCTAGGAATGGTCCCGTAGAGAGGTGTCTGAGGAGACGGGATCCAAAAGTGACAAGTTCTGTGAACTTGAAGCAATGATCATTGTTGCCAATAGCAGTTGGAAAGCATGAACTCCCAGACTCTGCCAAGCTTACCGGTATTAAACTTCCTAATGATTGATGCTGTTGAATCTCATCATAAAGGGGAGGATTCAGTTGAATCCTTGATGGAATTGCAGAGCCCGAGTTCAGAACTTAGCCCATGGTTGTCGTTTGCTGTGTAGCATATTCCCAGCTAAGGCCTTTTGATTTTTAAAACCATTCCTCCCAGGATTTGCATTTCAGCACTCATTATTATATTGCAGCTAGCTTGGGAGTTGAAAATATTGTTCCAATTCCCAAGAGTTTTAGTGCCATGTTTATTATACTGCAGGGGATACATTTCACCATTTCATTTCCCACAGAGATATTAAATAATGGTTGGATCTGACTTTTCTCTCTCTCATAAAGAGCTCATCTTCTGAATTTCTTAATTGCTAGGAGGAATATGGCTGCATTAAGCATTATGTTGGTAAGCTATGTGAAGGTTTGCACTGCAGAATGCGAGCTTATACGGCTCATATGTGAACTCCAGGAAAATGAGGGTTCCTGCCATCATAGACTATATAATGAAGTCTGTAGTAAATGACTTTCTTGATACTTGAATTACAGCTACTTCCCATGTTGCAGGATGGAGGAGTATGAGCCATGATGCATGTGCTTTTACATACAGCAGCAAGAAAAAGCAGGCAGTCAAATTTAGGTTACTTCCAAAGTGGCACATATTTCTATTTGTACTGAAACACAAATATGGCTTGCTTAAGCTATGCGGTATAAACTTGGAGCATCCACCTTAGACCTCCTTACTGCTAAGGTTTGCATGGTGGAAGTGATAGAACAAAGCGTTTAGTAACCTTCCCTCCCAAGGTGAGGGGGTGTGAGCTAGCCAAGCCTGGCAGGAGAGCTTACTCTATGGTCTTAACCCCTTCATGCATTAATTAGAGTTAAGCATTTTGGTTATACAAGGTATCCCACTGGAGGGTCCAGGGCCAGCCAGCATGTCCCTGCTCTCCTTCAAACAGTTCTAATCACACAAGAGAATTGAACCCGTCAACAGGGCTCATTCTTGTGGTCAATTGGAATAGTTTGCATTTGTGGGTCAGGAGTGACAGAGGATATAATTAGGTTTCCTTTTCTATCATGCAGTACATTTCTCACCAATAATTTATAGTCCCTTCCTAACAGATGCCTATTTCCGATAGAGATTTGATTTTCAGGAGTAGGTCCATGACACCCAGACAGCCCTAATCTCTGATCATATGCACGTTTGTGTGTCTACTGGGCTTTTCAGGTATTGCCAATCAAATGGTGGCTGCAACCCCCCTTCAACCCAGCCACATCTTTACCTGTCCCACAGCTGATGTAGTAGTAGTAGTAGTAGTAGTAGTAGTAGTAGTAATGCCTGTGGGTCAGAAGTTCCCCACCCAAGCGGTACATAGCATGGACAAGGGTGCCATTCAACTAAATATCTGCATTAGTGCATGGACTATTGCCACCCCAATGGGATTTCCTTGCATGAACCCTGTATCTTCCACAAATTTGTTCCAGAGGGCTAACAGAAACCTCATAACAGATTTAGGAGGTTGTGAGGGAGGGAGGAGGAGAGAGGAATGGTCCATTGCTTACAACACTGTTGAGTGCTACCCAATGTGATCACAAAGTCTGATTGTCAATTTAAGTTTTGGACACGTTTTCCATTGCAGATTAAATTTGCCTATGTGGCATCCTTATGGAGCAATACTTTCATTTGTGGGAGGGGGGTATTATTGCTTTGTTTTAACTATTTCCTTGTGTTTTTATCCTGTGAACTGCCCTGAGATCTTGTGATTAAGGGCAATATTTAAATTTTAATAATAATAATAATAATAATAATAATAATAATAATAATAATAATGAGTTCTGCTTCTACAGGTTTGCTTTATGACTGTGCTGGAGGTTACTCTCATGCCCATTGCCAGGGAGATTTCATTTCGGAGTCTTGTCTCGTCTGTTGACAAATGAGTGTTCCTTAACAAACCAGTCCATTTTTTAAAAAAGATTGCTTTCATTAAGATGCCTACCTGTGACTTCGAGTGATTGGCGATAAGAACGTTTCTACTTGGAAAAATAAATACACCTTTATACAGCAAGTGGGGGGGGGAATAATTGAGAGAAACAGAGATATATGACTAACACAGAAATCCCTATAGCAATATTCTTTATTAATAGTACAAATAAACTCTTTTGTTTTGAGGAGATGAAATGAAGTTCTGTATCAGCAATAATGCCATCGAGTAGCATTTTAATAGAGTTGAGTGCATCTAATTTGAAATGAATAATTTATTGAGTGAGTTTACCCGTTTTTATTTATTTGTAGGTTTTTCTTGAGTTCATCCTTTACTCTCATAATTGCATTGTAAATTAGAAGCTTGCGGAGACATGTGTGCAAGGGACTCTGGGAATAGCTTGGCTTAAGGCAGGGCAAGATGATGAAGAAGGGCAAGATTATGATAAGACAACATAGTGAATTGTATTACGTTGTAAGGTGTGAGACAAATTGCAACAGCGAAAAGCAAATCGTATAGACATATACTAGTCTTGTCCTCATGTAGCCCCTCCTGTTTCCCTCACACACTCTGGTTAACATTCTTGATTTTGATTTGGGAGCAATACATAGTTATGTCTTACATACGAACCAAGCCAGGGCCGTCTTTCCCCGGGGGTGCAAGGGGTGCGGGGCTCCCAAGTGCCAAATTCTGGGGCAGCGGCAAATGTATACCTACTGTATACCGGCCCCTCTAGATCGGCAGCACTGAAAAGCAGCGGCACAAAAGTCCCGTCCCCCCCCCTCGCTCTGTTACTCCGTAGCATCAAATATTCCCATCGAGTCAGGAAACAAAAGCAAGGTCAACAACTTTGGTTTCCCCTTTCCCAAAAAAAGCTCAATAAAAGTTAATTTGGGGGCACTGGGCAGATCTTTGCACCCCGGTGGCACATATGCTAAAGACGGCCATGAACCAAGCAAACTGTGGTTGATGCAAACCAGTTTTCCAGCTGGCCAGGATTGTAAGCCCAATTCAAGCTGTGGTTTGCCAATCGAGATACGATTGGCTTAAAATGCTGTTCGGGTGAAACCGAAAACTATGGTTTGCTGCTGACACTGGGGACAGAGAAGAGAAAACATTTCAATCACTTTAAGTCCATCTTTAGTGTTGGGTTTTTTTTTTGTCCTTCTTTTAGTCTGTTCTTAGCTGTATTTATGATATGTTTGTAAATTGCCTTGAGATACATGGCAAAGGCATTTCACAAATAAATAAAACAAATGAGCACAGGGCTCATTTGCATAGGCATCCCTCCTCCAAGGTTCAGTCTGCATTTGGGTTTAAAGTGACTCTCTGCTTGTTCTTAATTTCAAACATTTCATCTTCTTTTAAAAGCCACCCTCAAGCCTTGCTGGAATCAATCACTTGTGTGCTTACCTTGACTGTCACAACAGGCTTGACAAATTGAGTTGTTTGGAAGAAGGTATTTTCAACAACAAGCTTTTTTTAAAAAATAAATAAATAAAATCTCCCACCTCTATATTTCACTGGACAGCAGAACAGACAAAATATGATTGTCTTGAAGTGCTTGGGCAACTCCGGAAACAGGAACCGATTTCTGGGGGTGGCAGCCCCAGAACGGGGAAATTTAGAATATCCAGACGCCGAGGTGGCAGCTTGGTGTCGAGGGACATGGAATTAAGATTTTTACAAGAACAAGAATGGCAAGAAGAAACGGAGGAGCCCAGAAGGAGAATGCTGAACACCCTGAAGCTCGATGCAAGGTTCGTTGTGAATGCAGCCTGGATTTGTGGACGTCTGGAAGGAGATTATTGGAGAGCCAGTTCTGGTGAAAGACAGAAAAAGACAATGGACAGAGGGGGAGTGGGTTGAAGTATTAAATTTACAATTTAAATGGTCTGTCATGGTATCCGAAATCGGTGTGCGAAGTCTGTTAATCATAAGTTTATTTTAAGTAAGAAAGGAGATATTGAACTTTAAGTTAAAAGCAGCATGTTAAAGGATAGAAGAAATAAGTTTAGTTATAAGAATATTTGATTATGATTTAGGTTATAATAGTAAAATTAAGATAATTGTGTTATTTTCAAGTAAAACTAAATTTTTATAGAGTGAAGTTGTTAAGGAATTAAGTATATTGATTTAAAACCGAAGGTGAAAAGGCGGGGGAAGTCAAGCGTCAAGATTTGAAAGTAGAAATTTTTTTTGTAAGGTATACAATTAAGAAGAAAAATCCTGGCATTATGTGTATTTGTATTTGTTTTTATATTTGTAGGTGTGGGGTCGGGTTTGTGTTTTTTTGTATGAAAATGCTAATAAATTCTGTTAAAAAAAAAAATATGATTGTCTTATAGTCGAACACCTTAGCCTTTTTCACATATACACCAGTTCAGGCAGTAGGACGGTTTCTGGGTTCCATTTCTGAATCTAGGTGGGAGGAATTTCAGAACTGAAATGGACGCCATGGAAGTGGGATCCTAATAAAATAGATTCCAAAAAATGGACATTTTCATTGGAAGGGACCACAATTTTCGTGTCATTGGAAGGGACAACCCCCTGCAATGAAGGATTTTTTTGCCCAATGTGGGGCTTGAATGGAGGACCCTGAGATTAATAGTCTCATGCTTTTCCAACTGAGCTGTCCAAGCATCATCAATAAGCTATTGATAAGGTAGCCTTGCCACATAAAAGCATATGGCATTGAGGGGCAGGCAGGGCCGGATTTAGATTTGATGAGGCCCTAAGCTACTGAAGGTAAAGGTAAAGGTAAAGGGAACCTGGACCGTTAGGTCCAGTCATGAACGACTCTGGGGTTGCGATGCTCATCTCACTTTATTGGCCGAGGGGGCCGGTGTACAGCTTCCGGGTCATGTGACCAGCATGACTAAGCCACTTCTAGCGAACCAGAGCAGCACACGAAAATGCCGTTTACCTTCCTGCTGCGGTACCTATTTATCTACTTGCACTTTGACATGCTTTCGAACTGCTAGGTTAGCAGGAGCAGGGACTGAGCAATCGAACTGCCGACCTTCTGATCAGCAAGCCCTAGGCTCTGTGGTTTAGACCACAGCGCCACCCATGTAATGGGGCCTTTATATGTCCAGCTGTCCTTTGTCAACAACAAATTGTGTTTTTTTTGTGTTGAATATATGCTATATGGTAATTTATGGACCTAATAGGTATCTAAAGCCATTTGCACATAACAAATATGACTACACAACACAAAACACTGTTGCTGTATGTAGGTTTTATTTTATTTGTTTTTTATCTTATATTTTGGAAATGTACATCCAGTTTTTTCCCCTTTAAATTTTTTGGGGGCCCCCAAGAGAGTGGGGCCCTAAGCTATAGCTTGTTTAGCTTATATGTAAATCCGGCACTGGGGGCAGGACGCTATGCAGTGTGCTATTTTTATTTGTAAAGCACGTAAACGGTGTCCATGCAACATCACAATGGTCTCACTTCAAAACTGCTCTTGGATCCCTTCTGTGATTGGTTCAGACAAGGCACCTGCTCATAAACCATCCATTCCTACAGGGATCAGATGCAGACTCCCAATGTTTGTCAATTTTGAGTCTGGCTCCAGCCAGCATCAGAGCTGGGTGGTGTTTAAGTGCCATGATGTCCCCCAGAAAGAGAATTTGCTCTACACGATGGCTGTTATCCGGCTCAGGATGCTGTGACACTTCTGTTCTTTGTGGAAGCCATACATGCTCTTGCAACATCCCGTTCCAGCCAGAGAGTTAAGCCCATTGTTTCTCAGAAACCCACCTATCCTACCCATTAACAAAGTCTTAACTTGTGCTGGCAGGATTACGCAATGACAATACACCCAGCCCTGGCCACAGTTTGCATCATGTTTATGGGCATGTTGCCATTTGAGAAATTGCTTTGAAGGTGCCTGCATGGGCAGGGAAGCTTCTGATTAAACAGATCGGCTTTCAGCTTAAAAATTCTTAACCATAATAGCATCATAGGAGACTTAATTGTATAGCGTGTCAGACTGCACTTTATGGCCAAGCTGACAGATTTCGGCAGATAATGTTTCGTATTATGTTAATTACAGCCTAAACAATCCATGATTAGTGCTGGAGAATGAATTTTGGTAGTGAAATCTCCTCCTGCCTGAAATGGTTAGAAGCATATTTGATTGCTATACAACTCATTTTCCTAATTATCGCGTGCATCTCAAAATGCATGCTTAAACTCGACTTCCATTCCAGCTGCCTTTACAAGAAGAACTGTGACAGCTATTTTTTCCTCAATGTCAGGTGAATTGCTACAGTTATATACATAGCCTTTCTAAGGTTTAAACTTGTCTGCTTTTTCTTAAGTTTTCATTTAGTGCATTTATGTTGCAGAATCATTGATTCTCACCCCCCGGATTTTACTGACTTCCAATTACAGAGGTTTCTGAACCTAAACTTTGATTAATTTGTAGCAGTAACGAGAAATGCTATATCAAAAGACACCCTCCTGCTTACTGACAAATATTGCAGTTTATTTGTGGTGCTTTTTCAGGAATCGCCTGCTGTTTGGGGTTATCCATGACTAATGATCAAAATAAGTTTTAATAGCAGGAACCAGTGAACAGGTCATGCAAAAGTATTGTGTGATTTAATAAATGGTGCTCTTAAAAATGCACCAGCCATTTGAACCTAACATAGGCATGTGGAACCTTTTTTCAGATTGATGGCCACATTCCTGTGGGAGAGCTTTGGATGCATATTTTGCTAGTTAGTATATGAAAGGGTTAATGATCATAGAGTTCTAATTGCTAGAGTTGGTTCAGTTAGATAATGCCACCCACCCCATGAGGGAGGAAGTGATGTATTTCTTATCTTCCCTTCCTTTCTCTCTTTCGTTACAATGTAGCCATGGGGGGAAGATGCACCTCTCAATAGCTCCCAAATTCAGACTCATGTCTGAAGCTATCTTGCTGCATCTCTTCTACTAAGCTGGTGTGGGGCATAGGCCTAGAGCCGTGGTTCCCAACATGGGGCACATGACCCACAAGGGCACATGGGCAATTCAAGAATGACTTATTAACAGTCAATGGCCTTTTAGGCTTCCTCCACATGAATAGGAGTTCACTTTTTGAATAATAAGAATTATATGTCACAGGGGGCGGGCATCAGGATTTTAGAGATAGTTAGGTGGGGCATGGCCAAAAAAAGGTTGGGAACCACTGGCCTAGAAAGAGCGTGGAAAGAGTCTCAAGGGGCCACATTTGATCCCTGAATCAGAGGTCCCCCACTCCTGCCCTTTTAACAATCTGGGTTCGTAGAAGATGGTGATGATGATGATACCCTACCCATCTGGCTGGGTTTCCCCAGTCACTCTGGGCGGCTTACAACATATACAAAACATAGTAAAATATCAAACATTAAAAACTTCCTGATACAGGGCTGCCTTCAGATGTCTTCTAAAAGTTATGTAGTCCTTTATGCTTAAGGGAGGGCATTCCACAGGGTGGACGCCACTATTGAAAAGGCGTTCTGCCTGATTCCCTGGAACTTCACTTCTCACAATGAGGGACCCAGCAGAATACCCTCGGAGGAGGACCTCAGTGTCCGGGCTGAGCAATAGGGGTGGAGACGTTCCTTCAGGTGTACTTGGCCAAGGCCGTTTAGGGCTTTAAAGGTCAGCACTAAAGGTATGCAAAGGTAGCTTTGCATGCACAGAACAAGATGGATGCTCTAAATGTATTATAGCTGAAATATCACAATGTAACACATACTAATACTCTGATTGATATGAGCTTAAACTACACACACACACACACACACACACACACACGGAGAGAGAGAGTGAGTCTCTGGTCAATCTTGGATTGATATATACAATTCTACAAATTAATTTCAATGTCTCCACGTCCAAAAGTTCACCTATATTGTAATAAAGTCCAGAGTGCAGATTCTCTGTGTTCAGTCTTGTAGTTGAAAAACGGTGTACAAGGAGGACTCTGACAATGAGACATCCAGGTAAAATCTCTGTTTCATCACCATTCATCAGGTCAGCATTTCACCAGGAGCTGAGCACCTTCGCAAGGCAGGAGCTGACCTAATTGTTGGGCATTATGTTGCCTGTATATGTAAGTGTAATATATCAGGGGTGGCCAACTCCCAAGAGACTGTGATCTACTTACAGAGTTAAAAACTGGCAGTGATCTACCCCCCTTTTTGGAGTTCAGATCAAAGTTGTTGAGCTTTTTTGGGGAGGAGGAAAGCCCCCTTTTAAGGCATTCAGGTCAAAGTTGTTGTTGAGCTTTTTTAGGGAGAAGGAAAGCCCTGCTTTTGGGGGGTGCAGGGCAACAAAAAAAAATTGAGCTTTTTTTAGGGGAGCCAAAGTTGTTGAGCTTCTTTGGGGGATCTACCAGTGATCTACCACACACGTCCAGTGATCTACCTGTTGGACGTGCCTGTAATATATGAATATTTTGGTTATATTAAGTGGCATTTTGCATATAGGATTGCATTATATGAGTCATTAACAGCATGTCATGTATCATTTGGCAATGTACTCGGACCGACCCAATGAAGGGTGACAGGACTTTACAACAGGAATTTAATCCAATCAGTATTTGTTGATGTTTTCCAGACATTTTTAATGGTTATCTTTGTTGAATTTATTTGTATATGTTGCATTCTGCCTTGCTATATTTTTATGAAAGTGCACATTATAAATTCATAAGTAATTAAGTAAACAAACTCCAGTTTCCCTCAATGTCTCAGAAAAACACTGGCATTGAGAGTTCTGTAATATGTCAATTTATTTAATCCATTGTAAGGCAGATAAGACAAGGAATTGACTAAAGTTGTTGATTTGTGGTGTCATTGTTGAAAGCATAAAGGGTGTAATGCTGTTGCAAGTACATAACCTGGGTGTCACTTGATGTTGATGGGACTTCAGCCATTGACTTCTTCCAAAGGTCACTGTAACTTGAAAAGGATTCAACATGACAGCATTTTAAACACCAGGATTTATAAATTTACGCCTACAACCCAGAACCCGTCAAATTCTCAGTGGTGCATTGGGTTAAATAAGCTAACATTTGGCAAGGGAGCCCAAGCGCTGTACTTGAGGCTTGTGGGAGATTTCATGTCTCATGAATGCTGGAAAAGTTTCATAAATATCATGAAATTGTAAGGTGTGCTCTTGGAAAGGAGCAGGTAGGATTCATGACCCTCGAATTGCTTATAGTAGCCTCAGTAAGCCACGTACATAATCTAAGGTACTATTGTCATTGTTAGGGGCATGGGTGGTGCTGTGGTCTAAACCACAGAGCCTAGGGCTTGCTGATCAGAAGGTCGGCGGTTCGAATCCCCGTGACAGGGTGAGCTCTCGTTGCTCGGTCCCAGCTCCTTCTCACCTAGCAGTTCGAAAGCACTTCAAAGTGCAAGTAGATAAATAGGTACCGCTACAGTGGGAAGGTAAACAGCATTTCTGTGCGCTGCTCTGGTTCGCCAGAAGCAGCTTAGTCATGTTGGCTAAATGACCTGGAAGCTGTACACCAGCTCCCTTGGCCAATAAAGCAAGATGAGTGCCTCAACCCCAAAGTCGTCCGCAACTGGACCTAATGGTCAGGGGTCCCTTTACCATTTTACTATTGTCTTTGTATAACCCCAACCAGACTTTTTCTTCTAGGTCTGCCTGTTTGCATGTTGGATGGATTTAAAGATGCTATCCTTTCAAATCTGCACTCCTCTGAATTTTGTGATATGGTAAAAAAAACAGACAAATGTGAATGTAGGCAAAAATGCATCTGCTAGGGGAAAATGTGCAAATAATTCATATATTAGTAGAAAACTACATACAAAAAATGCATGACTAAATCGCCTGGAGACATATGTGCAAAAGGCAATTTGTAAATTCACAAACGAATAAATATTAGAGGAACTTGTTTGCTATAACATCCATGTCAAGCAAAACTGCATATAAGTGGGTGTGTCAGGTGAAATGCAGACTACGATGCATTTTTGTGAGGATCTCGTTCAAACAAAATTTTCAAACTAACATGGAAATGTGGGTAACTTAAAACAGAGAAACCAAAACTGGTTGATTTAGCCAGCACTACCTGCAATTAATGATGCTAGACCACAGAAAGAGAGTAGTCTATGTAGGTTTTCTGCACTAAAAACAGGCACCAGCATTTCTGCCTCTTCTGCATGTATCTGGGCTGATCAGGTGAAAGTAGAGGATGGGGAGATGAAGGTTGAAGGTGAAGGTGAATGCGAGAGATGTGAGAGACTTGGTGGAACCAAGAGAAGCCCAAGGGAAGAGTGCCAGTAGTGAAATGAAGCGAAAAAAAGGCTGAGATGTTGCTGATCCCTGGAGCTTGAGTGGGCTGAATGCAGAGACACTGCCTAAAGTCTGGGATTTCAATACTGCTTGATGAACAGCTACTGTAGAAAGCGGAGGAGAGAAGGGTGGGGGTAGGGAGCTGGACAGAAATATTATATCATTCCCCAATAAAGGCTCCCTCATCCAAAGGAGGTGTGTGAGAACCTCTCATGCCCAAGCTGCTAAGCATTAGGAATTTTGTCATTGGGCCAACATTCAAGCCAGTTGGAGCCACATTCTTGGAGAAGGTTCTTGAGCAGGCGCTCTTGGGTGAAGCTGATTTTCTAGATCCATTTCAGTCGGCACTTAGGCTTCATCCAGTTAAGAGCCAAAAGTAAGGGTCAATAGCATTGGTTACCCTGTATGATGACCTCTGTTGGGAAAGAGACAGGGGGAATGTGTCCTTGTTAATTCTACTTGACCTCCCAGTGGTTTTGTGGTGGTTCCAGTCCTACTTGGGTGTTCGCTTCCAGAAGGTGATGCTTGTAGAGTGCTCTTCAGCCCTGGAGCCTTCAATGTGGGGTTCCTCAGGGTTCAGTTTTACCCCCCATGCTGTTCAGCATCTACATGAAACTACTGAGTGAACCCAGAACAAATGAAGGCCACACAGATTTTCTCCTAGCAGAGAAACCAGTGTGAGGGCAGGGAGCCCTTCTGAACCCTAGGGAGACGCTTTTTGGCTGAGGGATAAGTATTTGTGAAACTGCAATGCTTTGGTGCCCACCGTTTCTTTGCATGGGAAAAGGATGGGGAGGAAAGCAAAACAGCTGGCCACAAACGATGACCTCTCATTTGCCACGCACCCCCATGACTTCCTAGCAGTCCTGCCAGGTTCCTTGGGCACCACTGCACATGGACAAATGAGAGCCGAATTACTTCTAATTCCTTTATGCGGATGCAAATTGCTGGTGTTATTTTCACCAGATTGGGAGCTGAATGGAACAATCAGTCAGATGCAAATCCATCCAGAGGCAACAGCTCAGTTGGGGGACACTGCTTTTAGCCTAATCCACATTATAGGAAATGGTAGGCTGCTATTAGTTTTGTATTCTACCTATAATACAAAACTAAAAGTTTCCATCCCTGCAGAGTGCTAAAATCAAGCTACTGTCCCCATGCATTTTTTTTTAAAGTACAAGAGATCTAGTTCAGAAGTGGACACAATAATGTGCCGGTTTTATTGACTGAATCGAGCAAAGCTGCAGTTCAGAAGCGGACCAGAGCGTATTACATGTTGTATGTCTAATGATTAGTTTGGAAGATAACATTTGGAAGCAACAAGTGCAGGAGCAATAGCAATAATTTTGTTCTCACATAGCATTAAACTACCCAAAAGGGAGAATGCAGTGGAATGGGAGAGCAAAGCATTTCCCCACAAACAATGAAATCGAATGATTTTTAATCCCCTGCCTCACTTTTTAGCGTCCGGGGGAATTTCAGAAAATTCCCAAAATGTTCAGGATTTTGAGGTTTATTGCCTAAGAAAAGCTCAACAACTTTGAGTTTCCTAAAAAAAGAAAAGAAAAGAAAAAGCTCAACACATTTTGTGTCCTGAATTTTACTTCTAGAAACATGGCAACCCTAACCCAGAGGTGCAAAGATCAGCATCCTGACCCAAATATGTACACCTAAGCTGGTATAGGCATACATAAATACTACCTGTTGGATTGACAAGTGAGGTAAAACTGGAGGCAAAGCATAACCATCATGGCTAGCATTTTGTGACTTTCAGTCTCTGCTAGGGTTCTCTCACCAAGGGTTCTCTTGACCCAAACTAGAGTCTTGGCATCCAGGAAGTCTCCATTTCTGCATTATTATTATTAATGGTGCAAACAAGAATTAAGCCACATTATGTTGGGTGAGACTTACTCCCAGGTGAATGGGTATAGGATTTCAACATGAACGACTTTTTAGAATACTACATTGATGGGGGCAACTTCTGTGCAGCCAGCTTGGAAGATGATGGGCAGTGACTGGGTAAGGAAAAAGAACCCAGATGGGGAACCATTCTGTGCCATACAGCAGTTTCAGCTGTCACCTCTTCCCTCTCCCTTCTAGTTTATAGCATTGATGAATTAGCCCATTAATGAAAAGCAAATGTTAAAAAGCCCATGTAGCACTTAGCAAGCACCTCCAAGGGACATGGCTGGCCTACGCTCCTTCCCTCCTTCCCTCCCTCCCTCTCTCTCTCTCTCCTCTCCTCCCTCCTCTCATATTGGCATTTAAAATCACTTAGACAGATAGGACAGAAGTGCCTAATAAAACGTGACATTTCATTTTATTATCTATATTTGTTAAGCAAGTTCTTAACAATCCATCTCGTTGCCGTCAGTGCTGCGAAACACTCCGATTCTGACAGGTGGCAGTTGGTACCAGCCCAAGATGATTTCCATGGGTCAAAATTGGGAAATGAGGACAGATAAGTATTAATTGCAACTGTGTAACTAGGTTCCGTAGGATGCAGGAAGAGAGCATGTCATGAAAACTCAACCACAAAAATCCTAGCATGGGGATGACTCACTCTTGCCAAATTTATCTCTAATCCAATGGAGTAAAAATCATTTTCATGTCTATTTTCTTGCTCATATTGGTGAATTAGACAGAGAGAGAGAGAGAGAGAGAGAGAGAGAGAGAGAGAGAGAGAGAGAGAGATTTTGCTGCCATCTCTAGTTTAATACAGGAACCAAAACTCTAAGAGAAGACTCTATCGAAAGTTGGGCAGCCTACCTCTTTTAATTTATTAAGGAGAGGCTAAAACCTGGTGCTAAAGCTCTGAACATAGTGACACGTTTTTAAAACAAAAAAAGAAAACAAACATTTTATCAGAGCACTCTGAAAGCATGATTGCTAGCATTGGTCAGGCTATACTTCTCTAAAGAAAACTGACTGTTAAGTGTCCGCGTTTTCTTTCCCCAGATCAGTCACAGCTGGGTTAGGCAGCAATCAAACCACTTAGCATTCATTTATGAGCTAAATTGGGAAAGTGGGAGCACCATGTCATTAGCCTTTTAATAAGAAACTAAATTGAAATCTGCCCACCCAGTGCTTGAAATGTTACACAAAACATAGTTCAGATTAGGCAAGAATCCCTTATGATGGAGGGCGAATGTGTGAAACCAAGTTTAGAGGGGATATCAAGCATTACCTGGTGTTACCTAATACATTCACAACCTGTCTGAAACTGTATTCTTGATTATTTCAGCTTTACTAGTTACAGATACACCTTCCCTTTTTCCTTAAGAAAACTGGAAGCTTGCGAGAAGGAGAAGGAGAGCTGATCTTACAAATCCCGTTTTTGCAGAATTTTGTCCATATATTTGCTGCACAGATAAGTCTTCAAATATTGTCTGAGTATGGGGTGTATTCAGGTGTGGGGAATATTGTGCTACTTTTCCTGATTGCAGTGTCCCATTTTCTCATGCCCCTTTCACACAGCTGTACCTGTTGCACTGTGGAACTAAGGCTTTTGACTGATAAACTGGCATGTCTGCTAAAGTTAATTCATACCAGTGAGTGCGCTATGGCACAACAACGAACATCACTGGACAACGTCGCTACTCCCCCCACCCTTTCTGCACATGTGTGCTTCTGTCTCCCCATGATTCACCCATGAAAATGGTAGGGTGAATTATATGCTGGTACGTCACCCCAAAATTTGTGACATTACGCCGATAATGGGGTTAACCGGTTTGCGAAGGGATTGTTTTTGGAACCGATTAACATGGACATGAGTGCAAAACGTGCGCTAGACTCTACTAGATTTCCAGAAGTGGCTTTTATGTTGTGTGAAAGCACAAATATAATGTGGAAATTTTCAGTTAGAGTATACGAAATAAACTGCCATGTGTAATGTAGCTTGAGTGCATTTGCCCCTGAAATATTATTATTATTATTATTTATTATTATTATTATTATTATTTATTAATTTATACCCTGCCTTTTTCCTCCACACTGACCTTGGAGATTAAAAAGAACTGCTAAGAACACAAGGGAAAATCATTTTTAAAAAGTCAAATATTGATAGAATTAAATCATTGCATTTTGGAAGGCAATGATGCATTGGATAAAACCCTGCATATAGAAATACATATATCAAGGGAAATCCTTCACCCTGATAAGCTGGTTTTCTATTTGCAGGGAGCACCAGTCTGGAACATTCCAGATGCAGGTTTACCACCTGACTGGGCAGATACTAGGCTCCCGTCATTTCCTAGGAGCCTCTGTGCAGAAAAATTTTCCAGGCCTGCCAACGAGCTGTCAAACGATAAATGAACCGCGTCTTTGCTATTACACAATGCCGCGTTCAACAAAACTGTTATGTAGCAGCAGCCAATGACAGTGGAAGAGGCTTAGGAAGAGATGGGAAATAGCAGTCGTTTTGCAGCCCTGTCCTGTCTACGCTTCATCAAGCTAACAGCCGTGCAACATGTCAAGCGAATCCCCAAGAGAGCTGTGCTGTCTGTAGGATCCAGAACAGTCATTCAGCAGCACTGAAAGGGAAAACCTCACCAAATGGAAAAAGGAAAGGGGAAAAAAAACCCCCACCAGCCAATCTAAGTTAGGGTTTGATGCTCACATTGCATGCTGAGAAATCCAGTATCCATTCAGAAATGTCATTTTCATTTCATTTCTCACCGCCAGCATTTAGACGTTGGGGTTTAATAACTACTCTTTCCTGGCAGACTTTAAAATTGCTCACATTTCCTTTTTTTTTTTAATCTAGTTGGAGGTCAGAATTGAAACTGCAGTACATAACCCCTCCCTTTCCCTTCTGGATTAACTTGCTGGGATGGGTGGAGGAAGAGAGGAAGGGAGATCATCATCCTAATTATAGGAATTTGGCTTTCTTTATAAACTGGAAGTTTTAAGTCGGTTTACAAGATTACAGTCTAAAATGTCATTCAGAAAACAAAAACAAGAAAACACCCCAGTGCGAGTTGATTGCATCTTCCCCAAGGGAACATCTAGCTATAGAACTTGCATTTGTGGCTGCCCGACTGCCCTATAATTAAGAAACTGTTGCTTCCTTTCTGTGCATGTTGCTACGGTGCATAAAACAGCTGGAATATTCATTTTAAGAAGAAGAAAAATATGCTCTTTGCACTGCCGTCACCAAGCTGGGACATGGGTGGCACTGTGGGTTAAACCACAGAGCCTAGGGCTTGCTGATCAGAAGGTCGGTGGTTCGAATCCCCGTGACGGGGTGAGCTCCCATTGTTCAGTCCCAGCTCCTGCCACCTAGCAGTTCGAAAGCACGTCAAAGTGCAAGTAGATAAATAGGTACCGCTCCGCAGAAGCGGCTTTGTCAATGCTGGCCACATGACCCAAGCTGTACGTGCTGCAACCCCAGAGTCGGACACGTCTGGACGTAATGGTCAGGGGTCTCTTTACCTTTACCTTTACACCAAGCTATGGAATGAAACTAGCACCTGACATTCTGATCTCAATTTTTTTACATCAGTAATTTTTTTTCTCATCGTTTCCCAGGTATATCCAGAATGTGATGTCTCGTACAATACAGAAGTATTATTGAACAATAATTGTTCTGATTGATGTTGACCAGTTTTTTTTTTTAAAAAAACAAATTCAGAAAAATCCCACAATATGTGGAAACATTGCAATAATCAGTTGTGTCATTGTAAGAATCATGTAGACTGTATGAAGCTGCAATGCTTTGAAGCACTACATTAAAATGGCTTTTGTTTATAATGGACAAAAAAAAAGAGTAACTTGTGTTGTGCCTGTTGATGGAATGTTATATTCTCCCCTGTGGTTTTTGCTTCAAATGCGCTTTGAGACTCCTTCGGGTAGTGATAAAGCAGGATATGAAATCCAAACTCTTCTTCAAACTCTAATGTTGATGGAATGTTATATTCTCCCTTGTGGTTTTTGCTTCAAATGCCACATTATTCTTATGTGTGGATGTTTTTTAGTGACTGTTTTGTAAAACTCTTTGTGATCCTTCATGTTGAAAAGGGGTCTATAAATGCTGGGAAGAAATACTGGAAGCAAATACTACATGTTGTTTGCTTTTCTGCCAAGAGCACTCACTGTTTCTTACGATTCTTTATGCGTCGCATTGACTTTGCCTGTGGTTTTTGTGGCTGGGAAACTGAACAGGAACATTCTGTAGGGTGACATGTTGTCACCAATATATAAAAAATAATTTTAAAAAATTGTCCATTAGCACCTTAGAGTCCAACTAAGTTTGTTCTTGGTATAAGCTTTCTTGTGCACTTCTTCAGATACCTGCATGCACATGAAAGCTTATACCAAGAACAAACTTAGTCGGTCTCTAAGGTGCTACTGGACAATTTTTTCTAATTTTTTTTATATATTTTGACTGCGTCAGACCAACACGGCTACCTACCTGGATGTTGTCACTGGTTCCCACTCGTGTGAACTTGCCCCCAGCCGTAGTCGGAGGATCCATGTATTAAATGGAATGCTTGTTTTTGGACTCTTGTGAAATGTGCAAACTATTCCTTTACTCTCCTTTGGAATGACTTCCAAGTTGCAGAGAAATCAAAAGCATCACACAGCTCTTGAC